>JAMKCH010078037.1:0-195480 GCA_023653785.1 Ophioderma brevispina | reverse complement strand
TGGGAAAAAGTACAAGGTTTCTAATGGTATCAAACTCTCAGGTTTGATGGTATAAAATGTGGGGGTCGAGGCTGAGGATCGGGTGGTGTCCCTTTAAAGGTGCCTGTTCCGATCGTCTTTGGGACCCCCTCATTTAACCGGAAGTAGTATCGATTTTGATAGCAGATGAAAGGCCGTATTTTTCTCATTGTCGTCCTGAAATTTGAGCCCTCAAATCCATTTCATTCCCAAGATATAAACAAAAAACCGCCGTTTTAGTGGTTAAATGGGCTTTGCAACATACATTATTGCGTCTACCATCAAAGCCGCATGTTTGTTTCCCACGGTACTTGATGGGGTGTACGGGCAAGTGCCAGGCTCTCATATCAAGTAGAGAACAAAATATACATAAATCGGAACAAGCACCTTTAAGAGAGTAGCGACATGGTGTTTTTGTGTCTGTTTGATCGCCTATTCGTCCTTGTACGGTTCCACCGTAAGCAACGTTTCGCTCCTCCTATGATCTTACCCACAGCAGCCAACAACATCCCGCTGTGCATGGATTACACCAGCATCAGTTCTCGCACGCTACTGTCATTTGAAAACACGGACATTTAATTCGAATTTCCCAAGAAAAATCGAAGACCGTGTAGGATTTTTTTTGTCAAAAATGGTTCCTTTTATACCACCTGAAACCGTTATACAGAAAAACTTCTAACCGGTCACGTATTTTGTTTTAAATCCTTATTATTAAACCCGGATATCAAATTTACACAGACGCCTACTAAAGTATGTTGAAGAGACTCTATTTGAACAATGGCAGTCACAACAACCCAGCGGGATGTTGCCGGCTGCTGTGGATCTTACCCTGGCGCCGCCCCTGAATTCAATTCAAAGATAATTACTGAACATCGACACGTTTTATATTGATAAATCATTGTTTTATTTAAGTTTTAAGTAGCCCTTTGTTTAAATTTATGGTTCTCTAGATATCCTTGAGAAAGGTTTATTTCCAAATTCCCAGTTGTATAAATTCCGATATTGCCTGTTGGTGTTATGATCAAATAATTGTATCACCGTGTATCGTAGGCCACTGTGCTGTAATTTCTGTCGGTTTATGGACAAGATATACAGAATTGAGAATTCCTCGCAGAGATGATCGATCGAATTTGCACATCAGATTAGACACACACACACACACATACCAAAACACGCACACACACACACACACCCACACCCACACACACACACACACCCCAACATCAGATTAGACACACACACACACATACCAAAACACGCAAAAAAAAAAAAAAAAAAAAAAAAAAAAAAAAAAAAAAAAAAAAAAAAAAAAAAAAAAAAAAAAAAAAAAAAAAAAAAAAAAAAAAAAAAAAAAAAAAAAAAAAAAAAAAAAAAAAAAAAAAAAGTTAACACAATTGGATCATGGCTCTCTCTCTCTCTCTCGCTCTCGTTAGCTTTTAATTACACTAACCTTCCACACTTGTAGTAGTCTCAACTGGACTTTGGGTGATACCTATTTTGGAATGAAAAAGGTAAAAATGATCAGGTTAATCTTGGTTTACATTCAATGAAAGTTTCACAAGATTCATGGGTACGCTACCGTATAGTTAATGAGGTTTGGTCACTTCCAAAGAAAAAACCCATCCCTTTGTTTATATACAAGTATCCACAAGGCCCTATGCCCCAAGACAAGCTTGTAGAACAACGCAACCCCAAAATGCTTTCAAAATTGCATCCACAGACGAGCAAACAAATTAGCATTTTACGTGTTGAAAAAAATGACGACATTCTGTCTTAGGATTTCCTGGTTGCAGTTTTTCTTTAATAGATTTAGATCATAGCGTTAAATATAGTCCATAGAGCGCCGCCCAAATGTGTGATTATACCTTGGCCAATTGTATGGCAGCTGACGAGCATGGAAAGCTAAAAGGCAGAAGACAGGTCGTTGACATAAATGGAGTCCATTCATCACCTAGAGAGACCACGTGTGGTGTGCCTCAAAGCTCAATCTTGGGACCTTTGCTGTTCTTTATTTATGTCAACGATAATATGATTTCTGCGGTTGACTGTAACCTGGATCTTTACGCTGATGACTCGGCTCTGAAGGTTTCACACAGGGAAGTTTCTGTCATTCAGGATCGACTCAGTTCAGCGCTTGCGGCGGTTAACGAGTGCTTGATTGATAATAATTTGTCTCTCATCTGGGCAAAACTGAGTCTATACTGTATGGTCCGGAGACGGTAAACTTGCGAACACTCAGAGCTGAAGATCAAATGTCATGATTACTATTATTACTCCCAAATCTGAAATCAAACATTTGGTTTGGATCTTGATCGATCAATCATTAAAGTGGTGAAATAACTGGTAACAAAGTTATTAGGAAAGCAAAACATTAGACTGAAGTTCATCAGTAGAAAAAGCGATATTAAATCGGTATATACACTAAGAAGTTGTTGGTTTCAGCTCTTATACCAATGTCATTTTACATTTGGTTGTTCCATTTGGTATCAACTTTAACTAATCAGACCAAACAAAAAACTTCAGTTTCCCCAAAATAAGATCATCAGGAACATCTTAAACTTGTCCCCTAGATCACTATTGTGCTAGAGAACTTTGCAATATTAACTGGCCTTCCTGTTTCTTAAGAGTCTCGAAAGTTATGATTAATCATGTTTCGTATTTTAAATGGTATAAAAGCCCCGCCTATCTACGGGATAGTGTATTAAAGGTGTGGGATGTCCATAACTACTTACCATGTCAGGGGCTATGGCCCTCAAAAATTCGCCAGGGTAACATGGGCAAAAAAACTTTGCTTTCAAGCTGTTGAGATTCTGGAAGAAACGCTTCTTCCCAGGGTTCAGAATACAACAGCGCTTGTGTAGTTAAAAAAGGAGTGGTCAAAAACCATTTACTAAATCCCATCAAAGAATTGATAAAATGCCAGGTATTATATAGCCGCTTTATACAATTAAAGCAATAAACAGCACTTTTTAAGAGCGTCCCCAATTTTCAACATTTGAGCTTTTTGGCACAGGTTGTGTTGGTAATTATCTAGAAAAACTATAACTGCGAGTGGCAATGCTCAAAAATATGTATGTGTTATAAAAGGAGCGATTTTGAATTAGAACTGGGATCTGATGTAAGTTAAGGTGGAGCTGCAAATGCCCCATTATGTCCGTCCATGGGGAAATAGTCCCGAAAATAATGCCACATCACGAAAATGGACCTCTAACTGACTCGCTCTGAAACGAAGGACCGAATGGATGAGCCGTAAACACGTGCATGGCGCAATTGTCCCGCTAGTTCGTATTGAAGAACGTTTCCAACAGCCGTTGAATTATTATCGAAGATCTCCGATATTAATTATTCTAACTTACAAAGTCTTATTTTGCGACACATAGAGAATGTTGGATCTCTAGCCATTCACGGGTTTGTTCCTAGCCAAATTACCAAATACAACTGTGCAATAAATAGGGGCGCTCGTCAAAAAGTACGTTATTGCTTAAGCTCAAAGCTCTTTACATTATTACGCTGTCACTAGGAAATCACTTTTTCACATATTGAAAAGTCGGGCAAGCCAAATTATAAGCGAACAGTATGGACTACCCCTAAAAAAGCTTCCCCCTTTAACCTGGGGAGAATTGAAAGCAAGCCGAGATAAATTGTCTGCCCAGGGACACAAAACACGTTGGCCACGGCGGGGATCGAACTCCAAAATCATGATCATGAGTCCAGGCGCGTTTCCACTAGACCACACGTGCTTCTAAATGCTGATCAAAGGTGTATGTTAAGACTACTAATTTGTCTAGGGACGGTGTAGAAGTAATTATAGTCCGGCGTACTTCACAGTCCGGCTACAACGGTAAGGAATAGGGCACTCAATTATTGACCTCTTCACGCAACATTAGATTCACGCTTTTTCCGTTATCGTCTATGGAGCCGGACAATTGGCTCCTGCGGACTATAGTTGCTTCACACCGTGCCTAATTTTTTTTTTATCTAGTATTGGATTCGTTGCAATCATTTTCAATTTTTTATGTCCTTTAATTTTACTTTTTATTAATGTAGGTATATGTCTTTATGATAGCAATCCTTTGATGTAATTGTATTTACCACTGTAGGCGGCAAGAAGGACCACAATGGAAATAAGTAGCGTTTATGTATGCTTTTTGTGGTTTTTTTTATCCTGGCTTGACCTAAAAAAGTGAAATAAAATGAATGAATCTTCTTATTATCGTGTCCAAACACTGTGGTTCTCCAATATGATCCAAGCCAGAGATGGGTAAACGTCTGGCTTGATCACTGAATTCCGCAAGGTCCTTGTTTTTGTGCATTGTTGCTCCAGCAGTGGGAGACCCAAGAGGTGTTCCATTGTCTGTGGTGCTGTTCCCCAACCACAGGTAGATCTGATCTGCTTCCAGATAGCCCCCATTTCTGCAAGGAAACCTTAGATCGCCAATTCTGGTTCTCATCTATTGAGGCGTCGCCATTCCGCCCATGAGGAGTCAGCTCCATGTGGGAGGCTCACCCAGGTTCAATACAGATAGATGATTACTGGTTGATGGCAAGTCTTTCGTTCCACCAAGGCGACTTCTTTACCTCCTTAGAGGACTGTTTCAAGAGGTGGACTTTGATTAAGATACTCTCTCTAGATTTAAGGCGGTTGGCAGCAGGTATCTGGTCCAGGACATAGGGGCTGAATTCACATTGGAGTGTACTGGGCCAGCTCGCTCTTGCATGCTCGCACGCTACGTAAGGATGGGTCTGGTGCGAGCAATTCTGCTAGGTGTACAAGTTTTCGTTGGTGTTGGACTGAGGCATCCTATGATAAGCCGGCAGGTGGCATTTAATGCTGGATCACGCTTCTTGGCATGGGTTGATCTTTCCCATACAGGGCAGGCCGTCGATTTAGGTAAAGGGGGGGGGGTTGGGGGGGGCGAGCCACCCCCATATGTGCCAGTGGAGGTTTGTTCAAGATGTATTGCGTGAAAATACTTTACTCTTCGTTCTTTCAATGGGGGGGTCTTATAAGGAGAGTGCCGGTCCAAGGTAAATCCTGGGTAGACCGGGTTATCACAGTGTCCAGGGGAGTTCCAGACCAGATAACTTCAAGCTGACGGTTGGCTTCACGTGCTGTAGATGGAAAGCACACCACCTGTGGTCTTAGAGGATTTGCACGTAGGTGGTTTTCCTCATAATAAGGGTGAGTTCATCTAAAGCGTTGGAGAGTCTCTCTTCAACAATGTGAAGTCGGCATTCTTGTGGCACTAATTCCAAGTCGTCGGCATAATTAAAACGACGGGTTCCTGCACTCCTAGGTTGGTCGTTGGATGTTGTTGAAACAGGAGAGGTGCAGCCCACTCCCTTGTGGTAGACCATTCTTGAGCCTACGCCAGCGGCTCTTCTTCGCCTCCTGCTGAACAAAGAAGATCCTGTTAGCCAGCAATTCACGAATACGCTCAGTCAGAGGATTGTCCTTGGTTAAAATGAATGAAAGAAAGTGCCTAACGCATTCGTCACACCGCGTTGTTAAGCGTGTACTGTCTGAAAGCAACTATTGCTTTCTTAGTAAAACGCATTGGTTCATGGCTTATCTTATTGACCAAGTTTCTAAGCGGTGTTGGAACATCCTGAGTTTAGAAAATTGTTACAAGATGTTCGCAGGCAAAGAACACTTAGTTCTTGTTCATTCTAAAGAACTGCCAGTGTTCCTTTCTTGACAAACGAAGTACGATTTCAACGAACATATAGTTTTTTTATAATTTCTGGAACGGACTTGCGACATTGTTAACTTGTCGTTGCACATTTTGTTGCATCATAAGAGATTGCCGAGACAAATTCAGCTTGTAAGTCATTTTCCTGGCACTGACAAGAGATATTTCAACATGCGTTGTAGGCCTCTCAGACAGGAGGCGTTGTTTTCTGAAAGCAAAAACGCCTTGCTAGAAGACAACGCGTTGTGACCATACGTTATGACCCTTTAGTCAATAGACGGCGCGTATAATGCAAAGCGCTTTGATACTTTTTGAAATGGGGCTAGGTCGACATTTATTTAAGATATTTTACCGCTTCAGGTATTCTTACATAATAAAGCTCATACACATACAGGATCACGCATCCTGGGGGGTGCGAGATCCTGGCTACCCACATGCATTAAACCTTTACCTCGGTAAATGTACTTTTGCCTCATATCCTTTGCCGGTGTATATATAATCCGATTTAAACGTTAATTACAAGCTACTCCCTGAGATTCAAAATTCCTGACTATCACGCTACCGCAATATTGGCCAAATAGCGAAGCATTTTCATCGGCCCCGTCATACAACTTTGAATACGTCAAACCTTCCTCTGCAATTGCCACCGAGCCAAACGTTATCCCTTTCGATAGAAAAGTCAAGTATTTCTAATTTGACTAACGCGCCATCCGGTGCTTGGATTAAGATCTTGCAGTTAATTAATGTTGACGATAATGGTTGGATAGGAAGGAGACTGAAAGGTTTCACCCGTTGTAGTAATTGTGCATCACAATCTGGAAATAAAGGAAATAATTTGGCAAACATTGAAAAATATCTATTTCGGTTAATTCAATAAGGATTTGATTTTGATAGAATCGTCTACCTACAGCCTCATTAGATCAATAAATATACCACATTTACAGAGCATGTTTTCGCTTTCTAAGTATAAATATTGTGAAGTTATTAACCCTTTAAAGACAAGTGTCTGTTTTATTCGTTACTTTACAATTGGAAAGATCCTCGAGAAAGGCAAGTAATTATGCAGGTGGGTCCGGTGAAATCTGTGGGTTAAATGTGGTTTATCTGTGAAAAGTCTCTTCAGTTGTTGCATCAGTAGAAATCTTTTAAAATGGTGAAAAAATCAATCATTTATGAATGAACAGACAAAGAAGATGGTTAAACGACGTCATATAAATTGGTCAGGTTTAAACGTCACATATGCATTCTTTATAGGATTTAAGGAAAATAGGTTAATTACTTTCTACAAACTATGAAGAAACAAAAAAAACATTTCAATTTGAGGGGTTAGAAAAGCAAGGCAAGTTTTTTTGACGTTTCCGTAACCTGACTCACTGACACACTTTTTTCGACACAATTGTGGGAATTCGGAAACCCTAATGGATAAAGCACAGGTTTATTCCGTTAAGGGGGGTTTCCGAATTCATAAAGTGTCCAGAAAATGTGGGTCAGATGGGTCAGGTTACGGAAACTCCCAAGTTTTACTCCTGTAAAAGCAACTTGCGCCTGGTAACCTTCGCCAGTATAAATATAATCCGATTAACGTAAGTACAAGCTTACTCCAGACGGATTCAAACCTTCCTTATTATCGCGCTGCCGGCAGAATTGACCGCCGAACAGTTGGGCAGAATCATCGGCCCGTCATAGACTTTAAATACGCTCGTACTTTCCTCTCAATTGCCACTGCTCCAACCAATATCCCTTTCGATGGAAAAGGAAAGTATGTCTAATTGAATGACCAACTCCATCCGGTGCTTGGATTAAAATTTGAAGTTATACGTTGGTGGGATAATTGCTGGGATGGGAAAGGGGACTGAAGTTTCACCCGTTGTAGTAATTGTTGCATCACAATCTGAAAGAAAGAAAATTGTCGAAGATCGCGAATAAACATTTCGTTATTTTTTATTGAATGAGATCTCATTTATAACAACTGAGATTACAATGGATAGCAATGAAAACAAAATCAATATCAGTTTATTAACTCATTTTTCTGAATCCCATTTTGTCCGGTATTTTCACAAAGTTAAGAGTGTCTTACTTGGAGGAGTAGGTCCGGTGAAATCTTTTGGGTTAACTGTTGTTTGTCTGTGAAAATCTCCTCAGTTGTTGTTGTTCAGTCAATAAGAATCTATTGAAATTGTAAAGACAAATAACTTACTTGAATGGCGGAAAAATGGTACAATCAAAGTAGTATAAATGCTCTGCCTAAAAATGGGGGCCACATACATATTTCCTTACGGGATTTAAGTGTATTAGTATACCGAATAGTAACATCAACGTATCTTTTTTTTTAAAAAGAACATGGCAACGGTTGAACATGCATAGTTAGGCCCATGACCTCAACCTCCGTGACCATTATCTGGCTAGTAAGGTTTGTTGATTGATTTGGCTTCTATCTACCTATTATATAGAAAAAAAAACATGTCCCTCGCAAAAATCACGGCATTTTTCGCTAGAAGCCAAAAAAATGGCCGCAGAGCACCATAATATAATCGTGTACACAGACACACTTTCGGGTAAGTCGAGAGCGCAAGAATTCCATAGACATTAATTGCACATTAGGTGTTCATTTTTAAACCAAAATCCAAGATGGGCCACCGACGTCATCTGAAAAATGTAGTTTTGGACCAGAGCATATAATCGTTTACAAAGACACTTTTTCGAATACGTCCGAAATCACACTTTTTTAAAACTGACCTTGCTTTGTTGCCAAATACACACCATTTCTTACCCAAAAATCCAAGATAGCGGCCCACCGCGCCGATCCTTGCAAAGTAAAATTTTGACTTTCGAGAACCTAAAATCTGAAATAATCTGGCTTTCAATGTTTTTATATCATGGGGGCTTTTACATAGATAGTGCAAAAACTTTTGTGTTCCTTTGTGCCAAAACAAGGGTGTTTCCATAAAGTCCAGTTAACATTCAACCGCCAACTCGCCTTTACGGGGTTGAATACCAATGAACAAAATACGATTAGTTTACGTTTGACATTGAATTTTTTATTAGTGCATAAAATTGATGTTTTCTCTGCTATCGGACCATATGTTTATCAGATTTAGCAATGGATTTTTAAGTTTCCAAACCCACTGCACATGCCCGGTCATTCAATGCCCTACCCTCGAAAAAGTACTAGAGATTAGAAGATGAAAACTAACATGCGAAAATGGGCCCCCAAGAACTACAATGCCACTCCTATGATATAATGTTTGCTACTTACGGTAATGCACATCCTTGCAAAGCGGCATTGTGGTGCTTGAGGGAAGGGTTCAAAGATGAAAATTTCAATTACCCATTGCAGCCTGTATTATAATTACATCAAGCGAAATTTCATCAGGAATTTAGTGGTATTGTTTGGAAACCAGCAAAGGGTAAACCTTGAGCATGTCACTATGTAATGTAAGGCCCAGTGTATTAGCTCATATAGCAAAATAGGTGGACATTTTTTGGTACCAAGCTGTTTTTTCAGTATAGGTGCTGGAACATGTGTACTTTCACTGACAAAAAGTCCCCGCAAATCCCCTGGTGGCATTTTCCAAAATCCAAGATGGCGTCCAAAATGGCCGTTTTTAGAATATTTTTAATATATCTTTGGAACTATACATGTTAAAAACAAAACAAAGATATCCAAACATATGTATTTGAGTATGGGGAATCTATTTAAAACATAACCAAGGAGTTTCAACGCTGACAAGTATTCAAAATTCAAAATGGCGCCCAAAATGGCCGCCATTTTTATATTTGGAGAAATGTTGAATCCTCAAGTGTTCAGAAAAATGTTATTAAGAGACTAAATATAGTACTTAAGTTAATGGAATCCAACAATACCATTAAAATTATATTGTATAGCTATTGAACATAATGATATTCAAGATAATAAAGTATAAAAATAGAAAGAATCCTCATTTAATTCAGAGTTTCCTCTTTCTTTCACATCTTAGAACATATATTTGCAAATATAGAGAAGCTTGCCTTTCACCATCCTGCACCAATTAAGGGGATTATACCCAATCAAAATACCAAACCATCATATGGGGGGGGGGGTTCAAAACAGTACAAAGAATAAAAAATATTATTTAAAAATAAAAATTAAAAAACGGCTCTGTACTGACATAGATAATAGTTATTACTTCACATTAGAGGTGATTGGATCAAAAACGTGTTATTTGGTTCTCCCGTCACCATGACAACGGTGTACGCGGCGTCCGAAAAACAATGCATTTTTGGTTTCAAATTTTAGGGAGAGTAATTTAATTATGTTCCTGTGGAAAATTAATGAAAAACAAAGACAATTTTGATAGGGTGTGAGTCCCATTTTAAGGGGACTTATACCCAATCAAAAAAAAAAAAAAAAAAAACTGTCACAGTAGCTAGCTGATTGGCTGTTTTTCCTAGCACAGAACATTGGTCGATCACGCTCCCACGGCCGTGCTTGGGATCCCGCGACAATTTTGGCACTGCATACGAGCCAAAAATCGCGTTGCGTAGTTACCACACACATCGAGACAGTCTTCCATAAGAGACAGGGGTTTGGAGCAGTCTTCATAGACAGGCCCATACGCAGGGGGGACGCAAATTCCACGGACGGGGCAATAGGGCCACTTTTTACTGAATTTTATAATAAAAAGGTCCAAGAGTATGACAAAGTTCACTTATTCCACAAATATTCAAAAGGGAACATTTTGGGGGTTAGGTCCACTTTTAGCAAAAAGAGGCTGCATACGGCCTCTGTATACGGCCCTGTTTATAGATCTAACTGCTGCGTATAATAAGTCTGGCGTCGAGGTCGCTGCCTCGGGCTGCTCAGGGCCTTCCCTGATGTCAGCTTTGTGATACTCCTCATCCGAGACGGATCTTTTGTCCTGGAGACATCGGGTAGGCAGTGCAGTGGAGGGCGCCAGCTTTGGGGCGGTGTCCTCGGGGATCTGTCCTGGTGCCCAGTCTTTTCAACATTTGCGGCTCAGATGTGCCATAGGGAGCTTGTACGCAGTGCTCCTGCGCAGACGATATGGCACTTGGAATGACTGCTGGTTCCTTTGGGGCCTTGGAGGCGGTGTTGCAGAGGAACCTGATCACCGTGGGTCAATCGTTCCACCAATGGCGCTTGAACTCGGCAGGGCCAGGGCCATCAGTTCTGTTTTTCACCTGGGAAGTCGGTGCACAAAAAGAGAACTTTACTCTAGATGGAGATGGGCTGTCGCATGGCCCGGCACCTGGGTGCCTTGGTGTCATGATGGACTGCAGCTTTACTTTCAATCAACACACCAAGGCAGTCGCTGCCAAGACACGGTCTCGTTCGGGTCTGGGTGGGGCGCGTCTTTCGGCGCTCTGCATACACCGGCATGCTCTTCTGCTGAGTGCACTGCACCTGTGTGGAGTCACAGTGTGCACTCGCACGGGATTGATGTCGTTCTGAATGATGTAGTGAGACTTGTTAGTAGTTGCCTTTTTGGTGACGCCTATCTAGAATACCTTCCAGTTCTATCTGGCAAAGTAACCTTAGCAGGAACTTTCAGTTGATCAAGCTCGCCAAGGAGTGTGATAAACCCGATGGCCTTGTCCCACCACCAACATCCTTCGGGGATCAGAGAGTTCCACGGAATTGCTTCGCTGCCCAGTCGCGGTGTCGGTGTCGATGACAGATGATCTCAGCAGTGGCGGTCCTCTGCCTTGGACCTAAAGCAGTTTGTGGACAGGCCATCTTGAAAGCCATGGGACTGTGACCATGGTATAGGAGGGCATGGTTCGACCTCGGCAGACTCAGAGCTGGCATTGGCCATGCAAAGCGCTTCCCTCGCATGATCGGTGTGAGACTCACCGGGCTGCGATTGCGGAGAGCCACAGGTGCGATTGTGGAGAGCCACGGGCCACCGGCCACATCATAGATGACTGTGAGGTCTAGGTCCCCAGGAGTCGTCCCGGGCCTGATCAAACTGGACGGTGAGGGGATCTTCCACTTGGACTTTCACGAACGAACGAAGAAGCACACTGTGCTCTCATTGGCCCATAATTTATTTTATTAGTCCACGCCAGGATCCTACGATATTGTAATGATCTGTGGTACTATTTACAACTCGACCTATATATGGGCCTAATTGTAGACTTCTACGTTTCGAAATAACATTATTTATTATTAGGTGCTGTTAACTTCACGTTAACATAATATTCTACAGGGTGTCCCAGAATGATTAGTACCCAAAAATATCCAAAATTATTATTTTTTTTGGCCATGAAAAACAAATGATATTGGGTTATCTGGTATTTAAATAAGATTTGGCATAATTTCAGCTTGCGGAAGAATTTTAGATCGGGCTTTGCAAACCGATGATACGTACCAATTTTGCAGACATGGTGATTTCGTACTTTTGGCAAAGTGAAAAAAAAAAAAGCTGTAATCTCCAGCTCTCAAAGCATGTTTGCATTGTATCCTGTATGAGTGCCATTTCAAGTCCAGACGGACAATGCGATTAAAAGACGACTTGGTAACATTGACAGGGTTACGACGAGCACTGACTTGTGGGTTGTGTCTCGGGGTTCGCTGGACTGCAGCGATGTTTGCTCTTGTTCTGGCGGTTTTTCTGGTACCACAACCTTCAGAGTGACGGTTTCTGACCATACCATGGCGATCAAACTTTCTCACATTGTAGGCAATGGCACATTTAGAAGGGACTCGGCGCTCTCTAGGGAATCTCTTAGCAAATCGTCTCTTAACTTCTAAGTAACTTTTGGTCTCCCAGTAGCTTTTTGCAATGAAAGACCTCTACTGCACAGTAAAGTGGTGAGCCATTTTGTTTAGTCCCCAATCTCTACCAATGTAATCATTGAATTTGCCTGCAATAGCGTACCAGTACAACATCATTAGCTATTCAAAACTCCCTCCAAAATCAAAGATAAGCACGTGTTTCATGTGTAACAAAGCATGACCTACCCTTTGTATGCATGGATAATCAATATCGAGTTAAACTTACAGCTTTACAGTTTCTAAGAAGAGGGAACAAAATAGTTGAAAAGCAAGAGAGAACTAAATATTTGTTTGTTTCCTTTTAACAAGTTCTATACACTATTTTAGCACTTTTTGTCGTAAGGACGAAATCACCACCTCTGACACTTTGGACTGTTTCTACACTTTGGATAGCCCGATTTTTATAATCTAAAATACTTTTGAAATTTTAAAGTATGCCTAAGTTGATGATTGCAGCAAAAACCCCCATATCATCCATTTTATTATTTTAAAAAATTAATATATTCTAGATTTTTTGGGTACTAATCATTCTGGGACACCCTGTATGAATTTATGATCAAATTACTGATCAACCTGGACGGTGAGGGGGATATCCCACTGTGATTTTGGACTTTCACGAACGAACGAACAAGCACACTGTGCTCTCATTTATTTTATTAGTCCACGCCAGGATCCTATGATGATTGTTAACTATGCTTTGGTACGATTTACAAACTCGCACCTTTATAATGGGCCTAATTGTGGTCTTCTACGTTTCGAAATAGCTTATTTATTATTAGGTGCTGTTTAACTTTTCTATTTTTATATCGACAATTATATCTCTATTATATTTTAGCTAGCTACGTTTAGTCTGGGTAGTTAGAAGTACCAAACAAATCGTATGATTTCCTGTGGCCAAATTTAACTTTATATCTAAATTGAACCATTTCATATTTCAATCCACATACGGGTTCAAAACGCAGCAAATTTTGGGGCGCCATTATTTAATTTTGTATTGATACTGGCAAAGGTTAAATCATCTGTATCCTATACGTCAAAACATATGTTTGGATACCTTACTTTTGTTTCTACTGTATGGTTTGGATATTAGACAAAATACAAAATGGCGGCCATTTTGGCCGCCATCTTGGATTTTGAGAATGCCACGCAGTGGATTTCGGGACTTTTATCATGTTCTACCAATTTCTGGACCTATCCTGAAAAAATCCGCTTGTTGACCAAAAATGTCCAGGTTAAAAGTAATACTATTGGCTAATGCCGAACCTTTCAAATTTATATTCCGTTGTTCATAAGCTATGAGACTCTTTTTAAAAATGGCGTTTTTTTTTCTTTTTCTGGCTAACATTGCCTTAAAATTGATAAAAAAATGATTTGTTGGCATACCAGGGAACCAAGCAAAACACTGTATTTTAGTATATCAGGTGCAGGGCGGATCCAGGTTTGAAAACGTCAAAATTACATGGGGCTGAAAGGCTGTTACAACTGGTCCAAAATAGCTCAAAATTGGCTGATTTTGCAAGAATTTGCAGAATTAACCTGGTCAACGCGCCCCTCCAGCCCCCTCCCTGATCCGCGCCTGAGTTATTGGTATCCAAGTGCGCTCAATGAAAGGGTTAAGCAAATCACTTTTTACTCTGTGAGCCAAAATTACGTTATACAAAATATCTTTAAAAATATCATTTATCTATTGGTCTACGCAACACAAAAGAACTATCATAGTTTTGGACCTCTTGTAAACGTTTACTTTAATCTTTTATCCTTTTTTGCCCTGTAACTATGGTAATCCGATTTTAAACGTAACGTAACAAACACTAAACTCTTCCCGACGATTTCGAAAATGTTTTTTATTGCGTAACCGCATATTGCCGAAGAATTGGGAAAATTCAATCTGGGCCCGTCATAGACTTCCATACGTCATACTTTCCTCTACAATTCAAACTGCTCCAGCCAATTTCCTTTCGATTTGAACACGTCAAGTATGTCTAATTGACCAAATTTCCTTCGGGTGCTTGTAAGAACTAAAATCTTGCCAGTTAGATGTTGGTTTGGGATAATTGCTGGGATAGGAAGGGGACTGGAAGGTTTCACCCTTGTAGTAATTGTTGCAAATCACATCTGGAACAGGATAAAATTGTTTAAAAACATTGCTAAATATATATTTCATTCATGTCTTGACTTCTTTATTTAATGTTTTCAAGCTACTTACAACTAAGATTGCAAAATTTAGGTAATAGAAATTAAACAAACCCAAACCAATAGAAAACTATATTGTCAGAGCGTAAACCGATTTTACAAAGTGTGTTTCTCACGTTCCTAAACTAAATGGCAAATATCCTAATGTTTAATACACTGCTTACTTGAGTAGTGGGTCCGGTAAGAATCTTGTGGGGTTTACTGTTGGTTTGTCTGTGAAAGTCTCCTCAATTGTGCAGTCATAGAATCTAAAACTGTGAAAGAAATTACTTACTGAACGGACCAAAGATCGTATAGCCAAATAGTATAATTAATCCTTTTTTTATTGCACTACAAAAATATTGAGACAAATCCATTTGAATTGGAACACAGCGCAGGACCATTAAAAAGTTTTACCTCCTGTAAAAGTAACTTGTGCCTTGTATCCTTGCCAGGACCGTGTAATTCCTATTTAAAAGTAACGTATAAGCTACCTCCTGACGAGTAAACTCGTTGTATCGCGTAACCAACAATATTTTGGCGAATAATGGTGAAAATTCATCGGGTCCGTCAGACTTTAAATACGTCATACTTTCCTCTGCAATTGAAACTGCTCCAACCAATTCCTCCTTTTCGATGGAAAACTCATTATGTCTAATTTGCTCACATCTCCGTCGGGTGCTTGAATTAAAGCTTGCAGTTTGATGTTGTTAGGATAATTGCTGGGATAGGAAGGGGACTGAAAGGTTTTCTCCCTGAGTATTTATCGTGGCATCACAATCTGGTACAAGAAAAAATACGTCAAACGTGCGAACTATCAAAGTAATTATTTTCTTTAGTAAAAAATAGTTTGAGCTTTCATCAACCACTTTCTGTTCTTTAATTATAACAACAACAATAAAAAACAAATGTTTCTAGGAAACTATGTGTTATGCTCTGTTTCAAAAGTAATCGCTGTCCTTGAGAAAGCATTAAAAGTATGGGCTAACCTTGAAAATTTAAAATTGCATTTGTAATATTAAAATAATAAAATCCGAAAAGGGCATTTGTGTGGACAATGTACATGCAATCACATTTCTGATTCATATTTTAAAAAGAGAAAAAATTGCAAAAGGGACTTCTGTTGCGCTATTCTTCAATGACAGCAGAAGATAGTGTCTATTTGGTGCTTCTAGCCTTTGCATTTCCAATGGGCCGGACACCGTCAACGGCATTTTTATCATTATGGGAAATCTGCTCGCCTTACAAACCTTCCCTTTGCTATAACTTTGGAATTAGAACTTCCGAATTCATGTGAATAAAAAGCACCGAAAGATACCATTCTGCTGTTTGTTTATGTGTATGTCTAAAAATGGTGTTTGAGCCATTTTCCCCACCCTTGTAGGTGCTTACCATAACGAACCAAATTAATGCCTTATGATCTACTTTAGAGGTTAGTTGTGCTTTAATATTATCAATCCATACGTTGATTGGTATGAATTGATTTGGAAGTATTATTTCTCGTATGCTTACTCGGAGGAGTGGGTCCGGTGAAATCGAGGGGGTTGAATGTCGGCTTGTCTGTAAATAACCTCTCAGTGGTTATATAAGAAGTAAGAATCAACTGTAGTTGAAAACAAAAAGAGAAAAAAAACATGAATACGGTAAAAACCAATGCAAGACAACTGACCTTTGCGCTGAACAATAGGATTAAAAATAAGCCTTAGAACAAAATATGCACCTATAATATAATTCATAAATATCCATTGTCTTAAGTGTTTAAAATAGACAGAAATGAAAAAAAACCCTAAATTATATTATACAAATATTAAATACCTAAGAGTGTGATAGTAAAAATAATCCTGAGTTTTAAATTCTGACTTTTCCATTTCTTTGTTAGAGCACGTGTAGTCCAGGTGTGTAAAAGCGCAGGACTCGTGATCATTAGACCGTTAAAATCGAGAGTTCGAGTCCCACTGTGATCCCTGGGCTTAATCTCAATGTCTCCTTATGGGTAATATTACAATCCAAGTCCTGATAGGCTTGTGCGCTTGTGGTGTCCATGTTCCATTTGAGCAGCCACCCTAGATGAATAGAATAATTGTGACTATTTCTTGAGGGCTGCGTAAATAATTTTGGCATTAAACGCTTTGAGCCTGGTTTACGGGGGGATTACGGCGCTATATGAAACTGGCTATTATTATAACTTCGCCTCGTGAAATGTAACAGACAAATTTGACTGAATGATATATTTTACAATTGCATGAATATAGAACTGTCAACATATTCTTATTTTTATTTTTAGTTGCAGCATTTTCAAAGGAGATGACGTATATCCCTAATCGTTATTTTTCTAATGCAATTTCCCCTCTCTTCCCCATACAGGGGTCCGTGGGATTTTTCCGTAAGTGCATTACGTTAGGCCAAAAAAATTTATAATATATTGTTTTGATTGTTCCTCGGTTCCGCCCGCCGTAACCATCGTCCCGACCCTTTTTTGTGGGAATTTTTTTTTTAAATTCTTGAAGGAAACAAAAAATCTCAAAAGAATTGAAATTAAATCACAAAATGATCAAAACTGCACCAAAACTGCCGAAATAAAACTAATAATACCCTAGTAATGTCTCTAGAAGTGTGGTTATTTGCCAGTTCGTCGTCCTTCAAGCACAATTTGCAATGTTTTCTCGCTAGCGGTATGCCCCAAACACACCCAGCCGGCAGCCACATTGTATGACGGTCTCATTGATCTGTACTACGGTCTTGCAACAGCCAATGGCGGCATGCAGGTTCCACCCAGCGTAATAATTTTTTGTAAGGAACTGCTAAATGTCTAGCGATTAAAATTGCACTTTTTGTTTTCAAAATGTGAATTTAAACTTGCTGGTTCAACACCAATGGGGTTTTATTCGCTAGCTATTTTGGTGGCTTCGAACTCTAATTTTTGTGTTTTTGAGAGTTTTTTCTCCCGATTTTTCTGCCCGTTTTTGCATGCTTCGCAATGGTGCAGAATTCGGAAACTTATCGGCGCTTCTCTGGCATTTTTGTGCCGTGGATATTTGAATTTTGATTTTGTTTCTTCTTCCGAGTTGGCTTTCTACTACGTACAATTTTATTAATAATTAAATTATCATAAAAAAATCTGATAAGTTTTTTATTTTCTTACTCCAAAGTCACTTCCCTATGAATAGGGTAATGGCCTGGGCATGAGGGTGGTTATCTTAGCGCATAGGCCGCTACCATGATAAGTCTATCCACACACTGTGGGCCCCAAAGATAGTTAATGATTGGTCTTACACGTAAATAAAGATTTGAGCTTTGTTCCACGCGGTGTAGACAAATGAGCAAGAGTGCAGATCTCGTAAAAGTGGGGGAAGGGTCGTGACCAGTTTCATCGTGATGCTTTAAATTGTCATTCATGTTGAAATGTTGTATTGAAACATTGATGCTGGCACATTGAATTGCATGTTTTATTATTATAACTCATTTTGGAATGATGATGCACTAATCGTATCACAACTATGAACAGGCTGAAAAGTAAAAAAAAAAAAACTCCGAACCGACGACCCATTCTGTCAGAGGCATCTATGGGCAATCCAAACTATTTTTTTTTGGCCTTAAGAACTTTGGAGATTTGGCGATTCTCACGAAAATGACGCCAATTGGGGTTTTGCCTGTCTTGATCTAACCATTTTCTTACCAATGCAGTCATTGGTGGATTAAAATAGTGATAGTTCCCATAAACTAATAAAACCCAATTTTGGCAATATAGTTTTGTCTTACCTTCGGTGGGGTTTTATGTGACACATTTACCACAAACATGCATATTCTGTTTACGTCTTGCCATTTGCCCTGGCCCTTATTTTTCCGAGACAAAATAAGGCGTCCGGAAAGACTTGGGTTTGTTCGTTTCGTATCCAACTAAATTCAAAATATTTAAAAAACGAGTATTGAGATAAAGGTTTTTGGTAATTTAGAGGCACCCCCTGAATGCTAATGGAAAATTGATTGCACTCACCTGAAGTGGCCAATAAGGAATCAGTTTAGATCGAACGTGAAAAAAAAGATCGGACCATTTTAAGAAGTTTATTACGTTAATCCATTTTTCTCAGCAAGTAAGTAAGTTATATCCATTTTGATTTGAAGTAGTACCGCTAGTCATTCCCTCATCACAAACATCTGCACATGTAGCTTCCCTTGTCAAGGTGAAGTGCACAAGAACACTCTAAACGATGTCTTTTTCCAATAAACGGTTGGAAAAAGGATTTCGAAATCTGACCTCATGGATGAGGTATGAGTTTTTATGTCGGGTGGGGTAGACTGGGATATGTTAATTATATTATCTATTTACTAATTAATTTTTGTGTGCTTTATTAGTTTATTACGTTAGCCACTGATGGGCGACTGTGTTTTTGTTCACATTGTTGAACATCATTATCATTTTGGTTGAATTTGTCCACCTTAAAGAATGACTTGCACAAATGGGCAACAGTTTTGAGTCCTGGTTAGAAGATGATTTGTGCCTTTTTTAACTTTTACGACATAACGTAATAACAAAACCTTATTGTTCACGCACTTTCCCATCATTCAGTAATATTCAAACATCGTCATGTATAAAAAATAAAGGTCCTTCTACGAAAAATACTATGATGTAAATAATAAATTTCATTTTGATACGTACTAAAACCCTATCTTTTTAGACACAAAATGTTGCAAGCTTGCTTTACAAAATTCTGAGAGGTGATGTTCGCAGTTTTTTGGCTACCTTTCTAGCATGACACATTCCAAGCAAAAAAATTGCATAAGAATACAAAATTCGTGAAGCATTTTTTTTTTACTTTGTCAAACCTCAATTGACGTCATTTTCGTGAGAATTTGGCCATGTGAAGCTAAAATATGCTTTTGAAAGCCTTGAAATGCCTATTTAAAATCAAAAGCCAAGTACTCAACTAACTCAACACATTGAGAATAGTTTCGAGAAGGGTAGTTGTAACCGACGTTTTCGTCGACCAATCGACAGCCAGGTATACCGGTTTAACACAGAGGCCTCTCCATAAGATCCCTGGAAATTACCAGGACATTCGCTTGCTTGCAGCTTATCCGAGATGTGCTGGCAAACAGGATGTTTCTTTTTCACTGCTAGGAGCGAAGAAGAGCCTATGAAGTAGCTCAGAAATGGTCTACCACAAGGGAGTGTGCTGGCACCTCGCCTGTTCAACATATATAGCAACGACCAACCTAGGAGTGCAGGAACCTTTCGTTTATTATGCAGACGATCTTGGAATTAGCGCCAAGATGCCGACTTCACAGTTGTTGAAGAGAACTCTCCAAAGCTTTGGATAACCCGCTCCTCTGATGAGGAAAACCACCACGTGCAAATCCCTCTAAATAACCGGTGTGTGCTTTCCATCTTAGCAACCGTGAAGCCACACACCCCTGGAGCACTGTGATGCCCTGTCTACCAGGAGTTACCTTGGACAGCACTCTCTCTTATAAGACCCCCCAGCGAGAAGCGAAGAGTAAGTATTTCACACAGAATAATATCTTGAAAAACTCACTGCACAAGATGGGGTTCTCTCCCACATACTCTAAGATCGAACGGCACTTGCCCTGTGCTACTCCTGTACTTTTGATCCCTCACCTAAACTGGAAAGCTCACAGGACAAAACTGCTTTCCAAATTTCGCAAGACTAGGGATTTTAAAACGTAGTAGGCAATACCAATTGACCGAGAACAATGTAATATGCTCTACAATTCAATTGTGCTACCTCACATTGACTACGGCTGCCATTTGGTCTACTTCTGCTGAATAAGCAATGTTAGAAATAAATCAAATCCTCCAAAATCTGTTGCAAGCGTAACATTGAGTGTAGTCGGAATAAACCTGTTGGTTGCATATATGATGAGTTGAAGGATGACTGTAAAACAACGTGCTGACTATTTTACATTAACCTTAACCCTTATTTACAGATGTATACATAGTCTTGCCCCGGATTACCTGCACATAACAATCGTCATCATGAAACCCACATTACGGTACAAGATGCCATGAGTCAAATAACATCTCTTTTGGACGCAGAGCAAAACTGACTCGGGTTAGGCGTCTTTCAGGAAACACGGGGCGGCTGGGAATCAGGCCTTCCTCCAAACTCAGCAGTCCATCATATACAGTATTTAAAAAGGACCGAAGGCCTTCATTCTTGACTCAGTACATGAATTTTTATTCTCTTTTTAATATATTTTTTTTTGTTTGTTTTAGCCTTTTTGTTTTGGGATGTTAGTGTAAGTGTGTGTGCATGTGTGTGTGTGTGTGAATTGTTTGTGATTTGTGTGTGTGTGGGGGGGGGGAGTGGGTTGGCTGGTGGTTTGTGGTTGGGTGGTTGGGTGGGTGGTGATTGGTTGTGTATTGTGTGGTGTGGTGTATTTGGAGAGGGTTGTGCGTTTTTGGTGTGTGTGTATGGGTGTGTGTGAGTGTGTGTGTTGTCAAGTTGCATGTTTTTGGTATGGTGCTAAGTCATATTGGGTTTTTTTTTGGGGGGGTTTGAGTTGTTCGTTTGAGGTGCTATGTTTACCCTCAGAGTTGTTACCGTGTATTTTTAGGTTAGGTACTAGTTAATCTAAACGTTATTTCCCATTTTTTAAGCTTTTTTACTCAATATAGATTTTGTAATATGTACTGGCATCCTCTGATGTTGTAATTTATATTGTAATGTTATTCTTGATTTTATTTGTCAAAGGGCCCTTGTGTAAAGCAGGCTGTTTCACTGATCTCGGCTACCCTCTTTAATATGTCTTAAATAAATAAAAATAAAAATAAATGTCAAGAATGCCTCCCTTATGGGAAGATCAACCATTCCCGAAGCTTGATCAGCGTTAAATGCCTACTGTCCGGCTTATCACAGAATGCCGCCGTCCCACACCGATTGAAAACTTATACATCTTATAGGAATTGCTCACCATACCAGACTCCGTCGTAGCTGCGAGCAAAACAATTGCAGACTAGCTGCGGCCATATCTAATGTAAGCACCCTACGTCGGGCCGATACCTGCTGCCAACCGCCTTAATTCAAGAGAGAGTTTCTTAAAGCAAAAGTCGAACCTCTTGCAACGCTCAAGGAGGTCAGAGAGTCCGCCTGTGGAAAGAAGTACTTGGCATCAACCAAGTAACCTCGATCGGTATTGAAACCTGGTGAGGCATCCTCCCACCTGGAACTACTTCCCCCTCCTCATGGGCTGAATGGCGATGCCCCAAACAGATGAGAACCAGAACTGGCCAATCTAAGGTTTCCTTGCGAGTGGCTATCTGGAAGCAGATCAGGATACTACCTGTGATTGTGGAAACAGCCCCACAGACCATGGAACCTCTCTCTTGGTTTGCCCTCTGCTGGATCAACAATGCACAAACCAGGACGCCGTTGGCGGAATCTCTTGCTGGATCATTTTGAGAACCCCAGTGGTTTGTGACACGATAATATAAATAGATTTGGCCACTTCTTTGCTCATTAAATAACCGTTAAAGAAGCCTACGATTTTCACTAGATAAATTAGAACAAAATCTAAATTTTCCCATTTTCCGGTAAATCTGGGTTCTGGCGATGAGGTTATTCGTTCAGCGATGGACATGTAAGAATTTACATTTTTGGGGTAAAAATTCTGAACAATCCTTAAACAGAATCAACGGCTAGCCAGAAAATTATATAATTAGAACTGGTCGAGACTTCGATAAGCTTTGCCAGCTGTAACTTAATTCATAGTTAGCTTAGCTGTTTAAGGATAAAACAAGACATTCCTATAACAAATGTATCGAAGTACTTAAAAGTTACTCTATTAAATCACACTATTTCCACAATAACTTACAAGTTTGAACAAAGTATAAAATATAAAAGTTAAAAGGTAAAATTCTATTACTAAGTAGCATATGTATTACTTTACTACTTTTGATTTAACAAAAAGCATAAATAAACAATCAACTGAGTTTAAAATATGTTTGGGCTGAAACAACCAGATTCCAAGATCGAGGGTTTGGAGTCTATGCACCAACATGACATTAATTACTGTAATTTGTTTCTTTCGTCCGTCAACGATGGAAGAGATCCTGACAAGACTAATAATTTAAGAAGATGAGGAAGGTTTGTGGGTGCGCATGTGTCCGATGAGACCATGAGCATGGAAAGTCTTTGACATACAGGTCATTCGATAGTACTCTGCCCGATATTATGGAGTTGATTCTGGACTGCGGCTTCTGCAGTCTAAGAAGCTCGTGCTGCTGTTCGTGAATTCTGATGGTTTTTCAGCACCATCCTTGGATAAGTCTGCCCATGTGGGGTCGTATGTTTGATTAGGCTTTGTTGAGATGCACTCAAGGCCCGACTCAAGGCTCTTGAACGAAGCCTTGAGTGTATCTTTGAAACCCCTCTTGTCCTGAGAACCTTTTTTCAGTGACCGAAAGTGGAGTATGGAACACCATTTTTTTGGCTGAAAATGATATATTAGGGTGTGTAGAATAAAACTGCCCGGGTGCCACCTTGGCACCCTTAGGCATATTTGAGAATCCAAGATGGCGTCGCCATAAAGATAATTATCTATTCAAACCTATATTCTCAAACTATGGAGCTACTAGATAGACTATAGGATCCAATGAACATGTGTATGGCCCTTGTAACATTAAGTCATACTTCAAATTCAAAATGGAAGTTCAAATCCAATAATTTAAAATATGTCCTATATAACAGCAAATACCTTATATACAAATAGTCGAGAAGTACTAGGTTTGTTGCTAGACACAATTAACTGTATTTCTGATACTTTATAAAATTGCAACATGATGTCAACAATATGCAGCAAACGTAACATCTTCAAAAAAATACTTGGCACAAATTTATAAGTATTACAGCCTTCAAATCGAAATCAAAGGTCAATGACATTAGAAATGTACCTTTGATCCTAACATTACAACATACTTTTCAATTTGGTTTTAAATGCTCCGAATATCGAATAAAAACAATATGGTGCAAGTTGTCAAAAATACCATAGGATTCTTTTTCACATATATTGCACTCATGATATTTGACCCATTTTTATTTATCCCGATTACCTGGTCTCACTTGGTTATGATCAGAGGGTACATTTCTATTTCTAATTTTTTCTTGACACAATAATTTATACTTGAAGGGAATATTTAGACATTTGTGTCAAGTATTTTTGAAGATATTCACGTTTTTTTTGGCTGCCATAGTGATTCACGTCACGTTTACCAATTTTAAAAAGTATCAGAAATACATATTATTGTGTCTAACAACATAATCTAACGTATTCATTTTATTTTTTTATCGCAGGTATTTGCTGTTATATGCATATTTTAAAATTATTAAGATTTGGCTTCCCTTTTGAATTTGGAGTCTGACTCAATGTTAATCCAAGTGCCATGCGATTGTTCATGTGGGTCCTATAGTATATCTAGTTAACTCCATAGTTTTTGATAAGATAGGGTTGAATAATTATTATCATTATGGCGACTCCAATCGTGGATTTCTCAAATGCTCAAGTGATGCCCGGTGATGGTGGCACCCCGTCAGATTCTATTCCACACACCCTTATCTATCATTTCAGCAGAAAAATTGTGTCCCATACTCAATTTTACGGTCAGGCCCATAAGTTGGACCATGGTCTACCTGCTACTCTTCTATCCCATGAACGATATCCCGTCTCAGTTGTCACCATAGAAGTTTTTGAGACCAGTATTGGGCAAAAAAAAAAAAAATTCTAGTCACAGACCATTCCCGTCTAGCTGTGTTTTCCTTTTCTCCAAGAGATGTAGATAATTTGCATACCAGCACGAGTGAAGACTTCCGTATCTGGACTTTGTCCTGCCACTTGATCTTCAGTATCCTTCCCAGACAGGTTCAGATGGAAGTGATTTAAATCCTGCATTCTGTTTGGTACCTGTCCAAGTATCAACAGATATAAAGTACTAAAGACATTAATTTTTGGTGTCCATCTCAGTCCTGTGCATTCCCAACCTCTGTTACCCGCAGACGGGGGGCCAAAAGCACACGCGTGGGCTTTTGCAATCCTGTTTTGTGGATCCAGAATCCAATCTCAAACCTGACATAATTACTGTAACGCACATCTAGGAGAGTAATAACAATACGTACATGTATTTTAATACCAAAAAATATCCAACAATATTTTTTTTAATAATATTAACAAGAAAAAACAAGTGTTTTAGGTGCTTTTAATTATCCTAAAAAAAAATCTGGTGGTCACAACAACCTAAAACAGTGGCCTCGACCGAGAGGTCATTTTCTAACTGAATTGATCAAAAGCTATCGCCAATCTTTTTATGTATCAAGAAAGATTATGATTATTGGCGAGCGTGAACGGGCAAATAAAGGGTTGGAAAAGGAACTTTGAAAATCTGACCAAAGTAATTGAGGTTTTGATATGTCGGGATCGAGTAGATTGAGATAGGTTAAACTATGATTATATTAGTTTCTAATTATTATTTTGGTGGTGCTTACAGAGCAAAGCCCCATGCAAGTATACCTTTGTCCAGAGACAACACGCATTTTCAGGCTGCGCTGCAATAGACAATTGCGGGATAGAATGTTGCTAAACGGTTTCACACTGATGTAGTTACTAACTACACTGAAAGGTAATTTTGTAATATCACCTCGAATACCTCACCCACTTGCGAAAAGAGGGTGGTCCTGGACATCTTGTGGATTGATCTGTTGGGTTTGTCTGCGAAAGCTCGCTCAGTTGTTGAGTCCTCAATATACTATTGAAATGGCCCATAGGAAGTAAATTGATCAAAATATTAATATGGACTTTGAAGCAAAACCATTTATCACAGTCGAGTGACACTTTGAAATCTTTCCCGCCGTCTTCTTTGATCTTGTTGGCATGAAAACCACATTTTAACCACGTGTGCGAATGGTTTTTATACCCCAACAATGGGCCTAGTAGTGAGCAAAGGGTTGAAAGCAGACACATTTAAACAAATACTGGATCACAATTTTTCAATAATGTGCGTAATATCAACAAATTTCCTACGCGGATACTATTCTAATGATGTTTCATTAGGTCCTTGGTGAACTCCGAATGCATTTTGATTTGCCACTCGATTTGTGACTTTTCATGAGCCGCCAACATTTCCCCTTTCGTGTAAAGGTTTGCTCATACTTCACCGGAAGACGTCTGCATATGCTTCCTTTCGAACATGTTTTTTACGCACGCGTAGTTTCTCTTGCCCCTATCTTTTTGCAGTACGTGGTTGATTAATCCTCAGACAGAGTCTTGACATCATGAACTACAAAGGACTCACCTCAACCCAACAGCTTCTAGCTTCACCCAAAGTCAGTAATCTCACAGACCTTGACTACCAGCATTATCTGATATCTGGTGCACAAGATCTACTAAATCACTTGATAACGCTGCGACAAAGTCGCCTACCTCTAAATGCCCAAGAAGACTGAATACATGACTGTCAATGAGGAAGATGCTCATCAAACTCTCTTCACCAACATATGTAGCCTCCAACTCAAAGAGTTCAGGGACTTCAAGTACTAGGTTCCTATGTTGCCGATCAGCAAGAAAGACTTCCTGCACGCAACGTACAATCTTGGAATGACTGCAATAAACTACACCACTTATGGCATCTGTTATCTCCAATTCAACCAAGCTGAAATCTTTAGAGCCTGTGTAGATAGTATCCTGTTATATGGATCTGAGACCTGGACCATGCAGAAAGAGCTACAAGATAGACTGGATGGCACCTACAAACCAAGCTTTCTATGCCGCATACCAACGATATCCTTGTGTGATCACAAGATTGCTCTCGAGATATCCATCAGGACATTTCTGACCTCCCATTAATGACAAACAGGGGACATTTGGCGCTACATGGCTGAACCACATCTCGGCTGGCGCCGTAGATCGATAGATAGATAGATAGATAGATAGATAGATAAGATAGTTAGGTAGGTAGTAGTAGGTAGGGAGGTAGTAGGTATGTAGGTAGGTCGGTAGTAGTATGTAGTAGGTAGTTATGTAGGTAGGTAGGTAGGTATGTAGTAGGTATGTAGTACGGTAGGTAGGTAGTTAGTAGTGTCTGTATTAGTTATGTAGTATGTAGTAGTGTATGGTCGGTATGTCGTATTTATTATGTAGTTAGGTAGTGTATTTAGTAGGTTATGTAGGTGGTAGGTTAGGTAGTGTATTGTCCATGTATTTCGTGTATTTAGTTGTATTTCGTTCGGTCTTTAGTTCAGGTATTTTCGTTTCGTTATTTCGGGTTAGGTAGTTAGGTAGGTTGTTAGGTAGTTATGTCGTCTATTGCTTTAGGTGCTTTACTGTATTTAAGGTCATTTAGTTTCTTCTTTCTTTCTGTCTGTCGGTCGTTCGGTAGGTATGTCTTTCTTTCCTTTTGTGGTTTGGGCGGTCGTTCTTTCGTGTCGGTCTTCCGTTCTTTCTGTCTATTCTTTCTTTCTTTATTTCTTTCGGTCGTCATAGGTCCTTTGCGGTCTCGTTTTTCGTATATTTCTTTATTCGGTTTTCTTTCGTTCTGTCTTTCTGTCGTTCCTTTCTTCTTTCTTTCTTTCTTATTTTCTTATTCGGTAGTATCTTATCTTTCTTTCTGTTCTTTATTTAGTTAGTCTGTCTTCTTTCTGTTCTTTCCTTCGTTTCTTTCTTATGATTTCCTTTCTTTATTATTTCACCTTTCGTTTCGTGTTTCTTTCGTGGTCGTTCTTTCTGTCTTTCGTTTCGTCTTTGCGTGTCGGTCGGTCTGTCGGTCTTCGTTCGGTCGGTCTGTCGGTCGTCGGTTCGGGTCGGTCTTCGTTCTTCTTTCGTTCGGTCGTCGTTCTTGTCGTTCGTTTCGGGTCGGTTCGTCGTTCTTCTTTGTTCTGTTCTTCGTTCCTGTCCGGTCGGTATCCTTTCGTTCTTCTGTCTTTCTGTCTGTCTTAGGTTCTTAGTCTGTCGGTCTTTCTTGTCTTCTGTTCTGTCTGAGTTCGGATCTAGTCTTTTCTGTTTGGTTGTCTTCTGTTTCGTTCTGTCTTGGTCTTTCAGTTGGTCTTTCTTTCGTTCTTCTTTCTTTCTTTACTGTGATCGTTCTTTCGTGGTCGTCTCTTTCTTTCTTTATCTTTCTTTCTTTCTTTCTTTCTTCTCTTTCTTTCTAGAATCTTTCTGTTCATTTCTGTTCGTTTCTATCTTTCTTTCGGTTTCTTCGTTCGTTCTTTCGTGTCATTCTTCTGTGTCGTCTCGGTCGGTCTGTTCCGGTCGGTAGGTAGGTCTGTCTTCGTCGGTCTGTCTGTCCGTCGGGTAGGTAGGAATATGTGGTGCTTCCTGTCTGCCCCCCCACCCCTACCGGCAAACTAATCCCTTTATTGGCACAGATCCTTCTTTTTACTCTAGCAGCCAGTCAAGAGCAGCACGGATATCTTGTGCGTTTTGGTCGTAAGATTACCCGAGCCTTTGGCATTGCGGTGCTTATCCGGGGGGTCACTTAAGCAATATTAGCACATTTTTTGAAGAGCGCCCCCAATTTTCAAATTTGCTATTTTTTTCGTTTTTTGATATTTTTGTACAGTTGGAGTTACGAAACTATACCTGCAAACGATAATGCTAAAAACACATGCGTATTATCATAAATAAGCGATTTTGTAATTAAATTGGGATCCCGATTGGCGTAACGGCGGAGCTGAAATGCTACTTTTATGTCCGTCAGGATGACTAGTGCCACCTCAAGAAACCTCTAACTTGACTGCCCCGAACCAAAAAAACCACTAGGGATAGCGAGATATGTAGAGGTGTCGCTATTTCCTGCTATTTCAGATTGAAGGCCGTTTCCAGCAGACGTTGAATAATTATCGGGATCCCGATATTAATTATTTTTCCTATTTACAATTCCTTCGTTTGTGACACAAAAACATTTCCGAGATTAAAACCATTCACAGGTATATTTTACTAACCAGTTACCAATGCGACCGTGTTAAGAATCTCACAATTTTTGACAAAAACAGGTGTCTGTGGATTGTCTCATGTCATTAAATCGGTTTGTCTAGTGTGTCCAGGTAGAAAATCACTAATGGGGTCGTTTAAAAAACTGGCACGCATTCTGAACAGGATATGGTGCAACAGGTTTAGTTTTTTTCATCCTTGGCTACTTATTTTCAAAACACAACTATTACTACATATCATCATGATTTTGTTTTTTTCACGTGGGCCGATCACAATGGCTGCAATCATACGAAGATATTAATAAACGTTTTACTTGTTATCAATAAACAGTTCATCTTTTCGACTGAAAAGACATTCCATTTTAAAACACAATGTATTTATATATGTTGAAGCACAGATTACATTAGCCTGACATTCGATTTAAAGAACATAAAATCTACCGTCGATAAGTACTACTACTCTGCCCATCCCAGCTCATGGTTAACAATCTCTGTCTGCCAGTTCCCTTTCTCGGAAACAACGAAACGGGACGTCAATGAACCACCACGGAATGTTGGAAAATGGCGGACCCACGTTGTTGGGAGGGCATTTTTGGATGCCTGCAGCAAGGCATAAATCATATGCCGTCGAGGTCACAATTTTGTCACATTCACAGCGTTGCTCAGCTGGAATACCCCCAATGATAAATGTTTCGTTGCGCTGATGAATCTGGTCTACGGTTAAAATTAGCAAATGTGGGGTCTGTTAAGAATGTTTCCTGCACAATAACGAAGTACAAGCAAAAAGAAAGTTATCATTATTGTTAAAGCAATACCCGCACATTTTTGAAGAACGCCCACAATTTTCAAATTTGAATATTTTTGCACAGTTATTTTGGTAACTGTCTAGAACTATACCTGCGAACGAGAATGCTCACAAATGTGTTTTATCATAAAAAAGCGATTGTGTAATTAGAATAGGGATCCCAGATTGAACTTAACGGCAGGCTTGAATGCTAAGTTTATGGTCCGTCCATGATGAAATAGTGCCACCCGTCAATAAATGACCTCTAACTTACTTGCCTGAACCAATAAAACCAACTACTGATGAACGTAGACATTTATCATGGAGCTATTCCCGGCTATTTCATATGAAGGCCGTTCTAACATCCCATTGAATTATTATATCATCTTATATCTCCGAATTAATTTTCTATTACAAAATTCTATCGTTTGCAACACATAGACCTTTTCGAGCTTAAACCATTCACAGGTATAGTTTAATACCAGTTACGCAAAGCACGTGTAAAACCTCAAAATTTTCGGAAATTTGTGTCTCCCTTGGTGTAAGATATTCAGTATTATACTAGGTAAGACCTCTTTTTACGGAATAAAGCTGTGTAATCCTTGTAATCCGTTGATCCTCTTATAGAAGATTCATGCCGGGCGGGCTAGTTTCATGAGGTCTTACATAAAGGATAACCGAAATTTTGGGGCGCTCTTCAAAAATATGTGCTATTAAAAATGCCCAAAAATAAAAAACATAATAATTATTATAATTGATTAGGATTGATTTCTACCGTTGCAATATCATCTTCACGTACACGAACAAGCCTTAGCCAGGGGGGCAGGAGGCTAAGATAACCATTGTACAATATCTGAGGTTATGTATGGCCTCGGTCAGATTTTAGAGGCGTGCTACAACCATTTGGTCCACGGCGATTTGTTTTTGTCGGTACATTCACATCTTACGGTCCTCATGAAAAGGCTTTTTTAATTCAATATTTAAAAAAAAAAAAAAAAAAATACTAGTAAAATTAATACAAATTATATTTTTATAAATCACTATTTCAAACATACCATATACACGAGGAACAATTCACATTCTCGAATGCAGATTGACATTCATGTTTGTCGTTATCCAACCAGAAAACGTGTACACATGATACTTTTTTTTAAGTTACCTCCTCGTCAAAAAATATAGTAAGTTGAGTTAACTTTGGCTTAACTACGTTGATTAGAATTTTTTTATCGTCAGCGTTCTTCAACGTTCATCGCTTCTTTGACCCGTTTATACATTAATATGCCTCTAGAAATGATGCTGATCTTAAAGTATGTATTCCCAATTAATGGTGTGATTAGGTACCATGACCTGCGAACGGTCTTTTTCAAAAACCCCTATATTCACTCAATGCCCTTGCCTCCGCTTGTGTGTTTATTACAAGTTCTTTTTATCTTTTACCAAACAAAATGTCCAACTCAAGGACTATTGCAATTTCCTAACGACAGCCCATAGAATATTTATGCTTGGCAAACAAATTAGATTTGTAACACCGACACCATAAGGGGTTTCGTTTGGAATGCATTATTCATAGTTAAAGTGACTTTACGGAGCTTAATAATTTTAAAGCAGTTTCTCCACATAGAATGTTGATCTCCAATTGCAAGCCAATCAGAGACGAGATCTACACGAGTAAGTACTCACTAGATTTAATGATCTAAAATATTGATTATATTTTTTCATTATTTCTTCTCAACTGCAGCTGCTCTCACTTGCTTAATTTTATGAAAAGACATCTAATGATATTTGAACTGAGTTCCATGGTGAACACAGACACATACATGAAGGTCAATGTACTACTTGCATTATAAAGTAAAAAATGTCTTTAGTTTAGCAAAACCCAATTTGAAAAAAAAAACATGGCGGCATCGTCCTCGTCCTATTCGTCGCCGTCGTCGTCGTCATCGTCATCATCATCCTCATCCTCCTCCTCCTCATCATCATCAACATCAACATTGTTTGAATTGCTGTTGTTTGAAATGCCGATAGATTGTCTTGTAAGACAACTAATGTGGGGATGTTCTCCCCAATATTAAAACCATTGACTTAATCAAAGGTTGTCGTCGAAGCTTAAGACTGTGAAGTCAATAGTGGATCCATGGGCTTTTTTTCGTTACAGATCACTTCCAGTTGCTGGATCAACGCATTTCATTTCAATAAACAACTATGTGAAATTAAAATCCAATGTTGTCATGCACTACAACTGAAAGTAATTTGTCAGAAGAGTCTTATTTGACAATTGAAATTAATCATGCAAATTGATTTTGTGACCATTCCAGAAAATAAGCTAAAAAAACTGAAATGTTTTTAAAATGTTTAAATAAAATTTTTAGCATTTAAATTACATTTTTATCATCACAAATGTTTTTCACATGACTTAAAAATTTCACTGTTTGAAATTGCATGGCAAATCAATGAATGAATCAAGCTGTCGTTAACTTGCCAAATTTATGAATCACCCGTACCGTTAATAGTTAATTAGTGGGACCAATGCCGCCCCCCTTGGCACTAACAAACAGTCGGCTTAAGAATTATATTATAAAAAGTGTAAGAACATACATGTAAGTCAACATTATAGTATACATTAAAAATAGTTTAGTGCTGAAAAAATAGTAAATAAACTTTTTGTGCTGAAAAAAAATCATCGTGCATGCCGTGATGTGTATTTTGTACCTCCCGTAAAAAATACAGAATTGCCGAAAAATAGCAAGTTTTGTGTTAAATATATTATAGTATATTGAGTTTTTAAAGACATGATACCAGCGCAACGCTCATTGTCTTTTTTTGCTGTTGATATTGTCTTATGACAGATTTTGTTGAAACCGGTGTGAAAGGAGATAAGGTCCGGCCGGGACCATTGTCCGGCCGGGCTCCTTATACGACGACAACGGAATAAAGCGTGAACTATGTTGGCGTGAAGAGTCAACTGAAATCGATTAATAATAATAATAATAATAACTGACATTTATAAAAGACGCACACATCCGCTCAAAGCGCTCCATGGCGCATGGGAGCTCAACAAAGCAAGCAGGAAGGAGACAAGTTCATTACAAAAGAACATTCAAAATACAAATTCAAACAATTAAACATGATCATAATCATAGCAATTTTCATAAGATTGGGTTTTTGAGCACAGCCGTGAATGACTCAATGATGGCTGAACATGAACGGATATGATTGCCCATTGTTCACCATTGTCCCGGAACTGTGAGCCCGGGAGAACTATATCTCCTGCCACCAACCGGTGGTCAAATGATTCCTCCTGGTCATGCTGAAACAGAAACTGGATGTTAACGCTATAGTGACCTGCTCTGTGGCATAAAATTCTGGACAAGTCTTGGTGACCTGTTGCCGCATAGACCTAGTATTCAAGGATACCCTTGTTACATTTTGCCCAACCTATTTATGGCATTCAAATATCACACATTGTAAAATTGGGTCCTCAGAACAGACATCAATTTAAATTAACACTAGTTTGCAACAAATCTGAGTATTGGTAATTTTTATCATGAACCTAGACAAATGTTCTATAACCATTTGTAATCTTATTACAATAACATATATTGATGTACATTAAACACAATTTGACCAACACCCGAGTTTTGCAAATTTTGTTATACTTATTTTACCCCCCCTTATTTTACAATGTGCCCCTACAGGCATTTTTAGACTTCCACCCATTGTGTTCTGGGGGCCTTACATGTAGCCTGGAGAAAATAGAGGAGGCCTTTGGCAGTATTTTTATTCTCTAATAGATCCATAGATACAGTTAGGCCTAATTTTCCGGTAGAGGTGGCAATATGTCATCATGGTCATAATGATGTATACCTCATCATAAATGATGTAGACCTATCATAAATGATGTTACATCATCATAATGATGTATACTTCATATTATATTCGTTCCAACTCATATGCCCCGTCCTCTACACGTTCTCAAAAAGATTGTGCTGTGATTCTAATGGTTGCGCCCTCTTTGGGACACTCAACCGTGGAAATTGTGGCAGCCTTGTCAACTATCTTCTTACTCCCTGCAAAAATTAGAACTTGCAGCAACAACTTGTCCAAATATCGGCAGTTATGCAAGAATTATATATATACGTTTCAACTTCTGCCAATGGGATTTCCACAGTTAAGGATTGAGGGGAGGAAAACTTGGGCTGAGCATTCAGCATAATCTCCTAACCAGAATTGTAGAGAGGAATCAACTAAAGTAATACATTTTTGGAATCCGTATGACCAGGCAAACAATTCTTCTTTGTGCTTCTTCTAAAAAAATGGAAGCAATTCTATAATTAATGTCGATATGACCTTTCATGATCTCCAACTTCACTTATGCGACAACCCTTGTACCACTTCATTTACCCCTTCAGAATGTCCCATCATGCCTTTTTGTGCAAGCCATAGGGTGTAAGGACTCTCTAGTGTGGCATGTCCGCCTTCCCCTTAGATTGTAGTTGCTGCTAACAACCTGGGTGGAAACGGTCCACTCTTTTGCATGGTTTCTTCTAAAAATGTCTAAAATTTAATCTATTTAGATGAAAGTTGACCAAAGTTGCGTCTGGTATGGGTGTTCAAAATAATCCCCAAAGACAATAGGAGGGTTGTAGGTCCACCTCTACGCAAATATCTGGCGCAGCTGAGACCATGGTTCCAAAAAGTCCACTTCATTCAATGTTTCACACCCCAAATAAATTCTGCGTATGTGCCAGTACGATGGATCAACTATAACAATGTTCCAATTTTGCTGAAAAGCATACCAAATAGTTTGTCTTGTCGCAAGGACCCTCAGTGTATAATTTTTGCAATATACAATTTATGGTAAGAGAGCTATTGGCTGAATGCTCAGCTTAAGTATTTCTCCCTTCACACATTAACTATGTAAATCCCATTGGCAGGATTTGAAACGGTATGAGCTTGCATAACTGACGATATTTGCATAAGTTGTTGATGGAAGTTTCTAATTCTTGCAGGATAAGAAGATAATTAACTAGGCTATTTGCTGACTACAAAAATTCACGTTGAGTGATCCCAAAGAGGGCGCAAGTCATGAGAATCAGAGCACATTGTTTTTGAGACACACTGTATAGTTTTGGGCTGCGACAATTGTATAGAATAGGGTGAATCACTTCAGGTGTAATCGGTAGTATGATAAGCCGATAAACCTATACAAACTATACTTTTTTAATCCTTATAAAGAGACAAATACATTGGTGTACATTTAAACACAATTTGAATTGATTTCAAATTTACCCCTGTACTAATTTTACCCCTTATTTTACAAAGTTCCCCACATTTCCCAGAGGTTGGACCCAAAAATTTGGATTCAGCACCCTTCAAACTATAGAAAAAACATTTTCAAACCTTCTTCCCCAAACTTCTAGAATGGGATTCTGGTTTATAATCCTACTAATAGCACTTTTAGAGTGTAAAATTGCCATGTTCCACCTATATTTATAGATTTTATGCGTTTGTTATCAGTGAATTGTATTTCGTAAGAATTGTAAATCTCTCATTTGAAATTGTTATTCCAAGGAGATATTGACACAAGAAAAGTGGTGTCAATGACTTGGGTGTTTTACATTCTTGTTATTTATTTGAGTGATTAAAGCCAGCCTTTTCCCCCTACTTGGGCCATTCTTCGGTCACGTTTGTGACCTAAAACCGGTTAATTTTTACTTTCAACCCAATGCTGTTTTGTAAACGTAACCAATCTGTATTATATTTTTATTTAAATTAATAACTTTATTTGTCCCCATGACAAAAGAACCAATCAAGATAAAGTGAAAACATTATTTTTGGTTAGGTTTAGACTCAACGTCATTAATAATGTAAAAGGTAATAATAGATTGGTTACATTGACAAAACAGCATTGGGTTAAAGGTAAATATTTAAAGGTTTTAGGTCCCAAACGTGACAGAAGAATGGCCAACTTACAGAGTTGAGACTCTTCTTTCAGCACAGTTACCCTTAGTATTACATATGTCCCTAATATGACATGCAAATTTGGTCATCTCTGCAAAAATATTCGATAGTTTGTTTTTTTTGTCGGCTTTAAAGCGGCCATATAAAACAGAAGTGGCCTTGTGATATCTAATAGAAGTATTATTTGCTTTCTATAACAAAAAACGTCGTAATATTCGAATCAGCTGATATTTTAGGGATACTCTTTTTCTAGGATATTTAGTGGACTATAAATAACCAAATTGCTAGAATCACGAAATGTTACTTTTAACAAGTTGGCCCTAAGTGGTACCAGTAATGAAAAGGTAATGAATAAATCTAAAAAACTGACCAAATTATCAATATACAAACATCAGATTACAACTTGTCTGTGAGGCTCTCATTTTAGATGTTACTTTAGCACCATCGGCATGATGAACATTGAGGCAGTTTGGTATAAGGGAACAAAACTCCCCCATTTTATTAGAGGTGGGCATATGACAACTTTTTAAATTAAAAAAAATAGGAAAAATAGAACCAGGTTCTCAGTTAACATCCTACGTCACTTCTTTGTGAATCTGACGAATCCAGTCCTACGATTCGTTATGGCCCATCAAGTATTACAAACTCTAACAGATACAATTGCCCAGTGTTGTTTGTAACATGCAGGCCGACCTATTTCAAGATACCAGGCCCTCCTAAACATGTTTACAAAGCATTGCTGTAAAAATGGTCTATAGTTCGTCCTCTTATTCAACAGTATGAATATCTATTGGTTTGTTGTTTTTAAAGCATTCCTGGGAAAGTCGACTTCTTAGAGATTGTCAATTAGGTCGGTTGTTGACTTCCTTCTTCAGGATTAGCAAACTCGATGGTATGGTGGAATGGGCATGCAGCCGCGGATGATAAATACGCTTAATTAAATTACATTATTATTTTCAGGATGTAACGTACCATTTCATTAGATGTAGTCAAATAGCAGCTTGATACCGCTGATTAATGTTCTAATAATACAAAGAACAAATCTTGAATTTATATTTTTATATTCCAAAAAAAGGCGCAATACTGCTGTGACATCGTAGTATAATTCAGGGTGATAAATTTTAATCTCCCTCCTTTATAATAGACCGTATCAAATGAAACGTCAGCCACCAGACATGTTGGTGGACAAGTGCATTTACATTCCAGGAATACAATACTTTTAAAAAAGCCTGTCAATCGATCCATGTTGCGATTGCACAGGGATCATTGGACAGGTTGAATGTATTGGAGAGTACGAAATGCGTACATCTTGTCCACCAAACATGGCTGGCTATTAAATACGGTCTATTGGTTTGTGTTTAGAAGCAAGTTCGGAAAAAAGTCGACTTCTTAGAGATTGCTAATTAGTCGGTTGTTGACTTTCCTTCTTCAGAGTGGCAAAAACTCGATGGTAAACTGGTAATATTGTGGCATGTAGCCGCGGATTGATAAATTACGCTCCAATAAAAATTACATATTATTTTCATATTAAGTACAATTTCATTAGTTGTAGTCAAATAGCAGCTGATACCGCTGATAATCTTGCTAAAAAATATATAGAACACGTCTCATAGTAGAATACTTCAGGGTGATAAAATTGGATACCTATTTCTAATAATATCTGTCAGTGTCTGTGTCGTATTAATGTTTTCAAAACTTCGTGATTTGTATGTTAAGCCTTAAGTCAGCGGTTGTGAAATGGCTTTCGAATGGCCGCCGCTCATTTGAGAAATTAGTTTATAAACCATTGACTGCGACTAGGCTTTTGGGAACCTCTTGAATGTATTTGTCATGCTGATCCGTATAGGCATTGAACATGCTGAAGAGGCAATTTCACAAGGCCGATCTTACAAAAAAATGTGACCCAAGCCGTTCCATAGCATGGAGCGGGGGCTACCTTACCAAGGAAAAGTATCGATAAAAATTTTTGGATCTGCTGAAAAAAGGCCACCACAAAAAAATAATGATGTTAACCCGTATCCATGTACGCGACATTAACATCCGTGTTACATCAGACTGCCCATGATTACATTTAACCTTACGGATCGCGATATGTATACATAGACCCAAGGTTATTTAACAAAAATCTTACCAAAAGCCTACAAACTTAAAAGGAAAGGAAATTTATTAATGCAGGAAGTGGAAAAGAAGTTAAATAAAAAAATAATGTGGCCTCTGGCAATGATGGTAACTAGCAACACTCATTGTGTTAAAAGATTATAGCTAATTGTGATTCCATTCACTTGCCAATTCACCAAAAGTTCACGATTTTCAAAGCCTTTTAAGTTCAATTACAGAGGAAAACGCGGTTTAAAAGTTTTAAACAGTTGTTTTACAAGTTTAAAACAAGTTGTTCAAACGGGTGAACGAAACAACAATGTATGGTAGAATAAATAAATATTTTATTTCCAATATAGATCGTCTGTTACCATCCTCAGTTGGTAATAACTGGCTGATTGTCTCCTTCACAGGATTTGAGCGTTTCCAGAAGGAACAATTAAATTTGTAAATGCTTTGAAGATTGCAGCCGATTTAGCTTACTTGTTTGTCCTCTTGACGGGCTAACTTGATCTTCCTACTAAGGAGGTGGTAGCTTTCCCTTTTCACAATCTTAATATTGGCGAGCCCAACGTGTGACCTATTGTGTTATGCTTCTTGTGTGTAACTTGAGGACGAAGGTATAATAAGTTCAATTTGCCCACTTAAAATTTGCCCAGCCTCCCTCCCTTCGACGATAGTCTCGTGGCGATAAAGACTGCTGAAGTCAGAGGCCGATTAGTCCCTGAGTAATTTGTTCTTTGTACAGGGACACTCGGTTCATTCGACGTTTTCGTTTTAAGTATTAGGTTTGTAACTGATGATTTCTCGCAGGTTTCAAACTAAATCAAATGCCATTACCGGTATTGATTAACATGTATTCGTTAGTTGACCTTTAATATTAAGCTAACCACGTTTTACAAAATTGAAGCAAACTTTTAATTTTTGACCCCTGTACAAACCAAAATCGACTTTTTCACCTTTGACACTTTTTTACCCCAAATTCCAAAACTATAAGGTAGGTCTAAAAAATATACCTTTTGGGAATCCGTGTACACAGACAAACAGCCAAACACTTCCATGGTATGCTTCTCCAACACAATCGGAACATTTTAAACGTTTTTACCCGTGTGTGTAACCTTGAAATCCGCTGGGGGCCATGAAAGGGGTGTGGAAAAGTGCTCCATCATTTTTTATGCATAAACATGCAAAAGTACTTGTGTACCAAAATTCATAATTTATCCAGTTTGCACACTCAAGAAGATATGTGCACTACAGTCCCACCCCACTATAAAAACTATTTGCAATGAACCAAATTTTCGGCGTGTTTGTATAACTCCGGTCAATGAATGCGGAAAGAGTCATGATTCAATTAACCGCATTCAAATTAAAGGAAAGTTACAATTTTGATCTTTCAAGCGAAATGGAATTTGCCGGGATTGTGTATACGATCGAGTGAAATTCTTTCGAAGGATCGGTATATACATTTTAAATTTTTTCGCAAATGTATGAAATTATTATGCTGAAACTTGCTTACAAAATTTAATTCACAACTACAAAAATTTCTGCTCTACACAGAATATGTTAAAAACAAGTATTACCAGCAATATAATTTCGGTGAGTATAATAGTCAAAAAAAATGTTGGACCCAAAATCAAAAATAATTCAGGGGAAAAAACAACACCTAGCTTTTGTTGCCAGATGTGAGACATAACGGCTTTTTTTTTGTTTTTTTTTTTCTTTGGACATAACTCTACTTTATTGGTTTGACCCAGGCGCGTTTCTTCAGAAAGAGTGTTGTCATCAGTCTCTCTAGCTACATTCCAATGAGGTTTCAGTTATGCTTTATCCATGTGTGGGTGTGTTCCTCGATGCACAACGTAGCTCAATTAACCTGTTGGACTTGACAGAGAAATTAAATGACAAGCGTTGTTTGTAAAAATATTAGACTTTGCCTGTCTTTTACCAGTTGATAATAGAACGGTGTGATACTATATTTCAATTTTATTTGGTTTAATAAAATATTAAAATTCTAAGTGTTTGTAACGTTTAGTAGAAAACCTGAAAAGGCGCAGCCCAGTTTGACACTTTGCAGTTAAGATCGGATTCCCCAATTCTATTGTTGACAAAGATAGCTGTATGTTTAGCCATAGAGAACGTGACTCACCCTGAACAATCAAACCTGAATATAGATAGCTAGGGGACTTTCCAATAAGGTATGATTGTATAATGGGAATATTTAAAAACATCAGGTATTTTTTCTTTTAAAGTAAAGTTTGTCTTTACAAATGTGATATTAACGGTAGGGAAAGCTACCAGTGCATCGTCGTTGAATGGACAAACCCCATTTAAATTGGACGTTATTTTTAAACGATAAAAGCATTTAAGAGGACCTGTGCCGATGGGTTCCTGCTTCTTGTGTTCACTAGGAGTTACAATTTGCTCATCCACCAAGGACACATGTTCAGTGAGTTGTACTTAAACATACACTGACATGACTGACCTTGTGTGATTGGGTATCATATATCATACCCAAAAACCCGGGGGTGCCCCTCTAATCAGGAGGCTACATTGCGCCGACGGATGGGAGCAGGAGCCACGAGGCCGCCGGCGAGAGGGAAGGAAGCGCAGGGCGAGTGGGGGAGACGAGCAGAATCAGAGTTGTGGGCTAGACGAGGAGGCAGCCGCGAAGGGGGAAGTAGATTTTACTAGCTCATAGTGTCTAGAGGTTATTTCTGACACCTGCCCGCTCAACGACCCGCACCCGAGAGTTGAGTATGTTTGTTTTTTTGTATTTTTTTCTTCTTTTCCATCTCCTTTCTTTATCTATTTCTGGTATTATTAGATATAATTTTATTAATCGACATTATTATTTTCAGCTTGCAGATACGTTAGGCGAATTTTCACCTTTAGTCCAGGAGCCATCATTCCGTATCTCGCTTTAAAAAAGTTTGACCCTTACAGCCTCTGTCTAAAATTTTGGACCCCATAAAGCAAGTGTATATGCTGGGGGTATGAAAAGTGATGTTGGATTAAATAAGCCTCTTGCGAAAAAATAAAAATCCAAGATGGCGTCCAAAATAGCCGTTTTTTTACCTAAAAGCATTATTTTATGTATAACTTTTGATTACAACCTCCAAAAATAGTGCCGTTTACGTCATTTAAAAGCCAATAAAATTTTCTTTAAGATGATACCAATTTATGTAGTTTAAGGATACTCAGGATAGTAAATTAGGTTAAAAAGGTGTTTTTTAGCATTTTTTTGATAAAAGGACACTTTTATTTTTATATTTTCTTCAATATGAATAAAACCATTATCCCAATGGATTCGATATTTTCCACAAATTTGACCAGATATCATACGCAGATGGCATAAAAATATCAGGAGCATTCGATATACCAAACGCAAGTTATTACGTAACAAAGTTCACAAAGCAGTTATTTGAGATTTGAGCTTTTTAAGTGCACTCTATAAAACCTATACAGAGTAACTCTTTGAACAAAGCTAGAGATTTGAAAATGATATTACTTGACATTGTGCAGTGTTGGATGAATGAATGAGTGAATGAGTGAATGAATAAACGAACAAACGAACGAATGAATGATTGAATGAATGCCGTGAATGAATGAATGAGTGAATGCATGAATGAATTAATGCATTTGAATAAATGTTAATTCCTTCTTGTGATTTCACAATATTTTTTTTCTTTGGCTACTGCCTTTATTCACACACACATAAAAAATAACAAACATCAAAAATACATACAGACATAAAAACTGACAGCCCATTGATAGATGTGTTTAGGTCTACATTCAAAAATCCTACAGGTACATACATATATGAGGCACCCACACAGGGTATAAAGATTAACCTCACCAAAATATATCCCTTAAAACAACCCAAGCGCGCAGCAAACACTTAAAAAACACCTTATGAAAATCTAAAATATCCAGGCAAACCAGACATGTTGTATTGTGTTCCCTGCATGCTTGGATAATTGGGCGTGGGGTGGGAGAATAAAATCCATCCAACATGATCCACCCCCATGAAATGCACCTACAAACTGTTTAAGAAATATATAGCTGTGCAGTACAAGTGGTCACTAAAAAAGACCAATTCTCAGCCTTTTGGGGGGCACACACACACACACACCTAGAAAGCCCCATCTCCAACTTGTGCACGGTTTTGGGCACCTGGTATATAAAATCTTTCACAGGACTTTGATGCTTCCATGTATACATATACAAAAAATGCATAGATCACTTTTCCATTAATCAAAAACAAAATCCCTGAATGGCCGAAAATTATCCCTATCATATAGTATGACATCCCTCGGCACAGTGCGCCGAGCCGTACAATTATTGCATCAAATGCGGCCCACGCGTAAAGCTATCCTGACCCTATGATAATCGGCCGGTATTTTTTGGAAGCAATTATTTCTTCCAGTTTGATATACATATCAATATTATGGAGAAAAGTATTAAATCTAGGAGTGCATTTTTCAATTTACACTTATATATGAATTGCTTTTTTTTTTTTTTTTTTTTAACTGAAAACATAGTCAGCCGGCTAAATACCCTTACCGTGGACTGAATGAGCAGACGGATCCCCGTGTTAGTTGTAGCAGGCTTACAGCCACTTGCGCGCGGCTGCGGGGGTTATGCGTCTAGAAAGCCCCATCTCCAACTTGTGCACGGTTTTGGGCACCTGGTATATAAAATCTTTCACAGGACTTTGATGCTTCCATGTATACATATACAAAAAATGCATAGATCACTTTTCCATTAATCAAAAAAAATCCCTGAATGGCCGAAAATTATCCCTATCATATAGTATGACATCCCTCGGCACAGTGCGCCGAGCCGCCCAATTATTGCATCAAATGCGGCCCACGCGTAAAGCTATCCTGACCCTATGATAATCGGCCGGTATTTTTTGGAAGCAATTATTTCTTCCAGTTTGATATACATATCAATATTATGGAGAAAAGTATTAAATCTAGGAGTGCATTTTTCAATTTACACTTATATATGAATTGCTTGGCTAGCAATATGACATATTGCAAGTGGAGGATTACATATTTTAAAAAAATAAAAAAAACAAGATTTTTTTCATACTGCAACTAATGTCACATTGAGTTTTTTCTCTTATCCACGACAACACATGTATCCAAAAGGATTTGACGATCCTACAATGAAACAAATAGGTGCTCAAGAGTCTCGATATCATCACCACAAAAGTTAGTCAATTTTAAACAAAAATAATTTTGCAGCAATAATTCTGTGGGAAAATTTGAAATGAAAGTTCGTAGTTTGTGAGTCTATTGCGGATCTACAGGGTAAGTAAACGGAGTTTGGAGGAGTGGCGGAAATATCAAGAAACTTGTTTTTTAAGCAATTATTTTTATTCCTACTCTCCAATATATAGCAAACAATTGGGCGACACCAGAACAATCCAAGGTGTCAGCATGAACATGTAATTTAATGCTACATCTTTCCATTCTCTAGGAATGACAGATATGAGTTTGTAATACTGGAACCAGTTTATATTGCAAGAGAATATCTCCTGCAGCTTTTTAACATTTAAAAATTCAAAATTATCCGACATGATGTCTTTTATATACACAATACCAGATCTAAACCAGTGTTTCCAGAAGAATGCCTTATTATCAAAGCCTGAATTGAATTTATGAACGGCAATTTCCAATTAGCATCGTAAGATTTATCATAAAACCGTTTGATCCAGGCAATTTTAAGAACATTACAAAATGATCTGCAATCCGGCATACTTAAAACTCCCGTTGAACAGGGTAGGATCATTCTCTTAATCTTATCTGAAACACCATTCCACAAAAAATTATACAAAATACTATCAAGCTCCTTAAAAATTGCTCTGGAGGGTTTGGAAATTCTGAAAAAGGATATACAGGTTTAGACACAGCAAAAGTTTTGATCAATGTGATCTTACCCAACTTACCCCACATTTGCAGGGTTTTCTTTATCTCAACAATTCGCTTATTGAAGTTAACATCAATCATGTTTCATATCATGGAAGATATGCATACCTAATAAAATGGAATCGTTTGACCAATTCATCTGTCTATTTTCACAATGAACAACATTTGAATTCCTTAAACTGCCTAGCCTATAAATCGTACTTTTATTATAGCTTATGCAAACCAGAAAATAATGAAATGTTATCCAAAAGGTTCCAATGTTTCCTGTAAAGAGTCATTTGTACCGTCCTAATAATATAATGGTGTCATCTGCATACTGACTTTTTTTAATATCATAATCTTTTAAATCACCACTGATACAAGAAGCCGCTTTTATACCTTTTATTTTCTTTGAACACGGATTGAATTGCTTAAAGGTTCTGAACATATCAAAATAAAATGTAAGGCGACAAACCACAACCTTGACGAAGACCATTCAAAATTTTGAAGAAATGAGAGGCATGTCCATTATTTATAACGCAACTTTCAGCTCTGTTATATACAATAGTAATCCATCTCTGGAAATCGGGGCCAAAACCAAATTTTACCAGAGATTTATATATATACAATTTCAACTAACTTTATCAAATGTCTTTTCAAAATCAATAACAAAGGCAAAACCAGTAATATTATCAACATCTGTAAAATTTATGATATCCAAAAGTAATCTAACATTTCGCCAATGTCGCGACCCTTTAAGACGCCGGTCTGATCATGATGTATAATCTCGTCAAGGTCAAGATTCATACGGTTTGCAAGCGACTTTGTAATTATTTTATAATCTACGTTCAGGAGTGAGATGGGCCTCCAGTTTTCCAGATACATCAGAGATTTATCCTTTTTAGGCAAGAGTGTAATTATACCTCTCCTTTGGGAAACTGACAGGATACCGTTATCAAAAATAGTTAAGAGTTCACGAGCGGACCACTAATTTCATTCCAAAAAGATTTATAAAATCCTGATGGCAAACCATCAGTTCTCAGAGATTTATCATTATGCATTGACCCGACAGCTTTCCAACATTCCCCATTCGTTAATAGACCTTCACATTTTAAACAACTATCCCTATCTAGCTCCGGAAGGGATTGTTGCAAAAAACGATCGAGTCAATGTCACTATTATCATTAATATTGTTCAATGTATACAAATTTTGATAAAAAGCAGCTTCAGCATTAAGAATATCCTTAGGTTCTGAAATTTCATCACCATCAATAATCAATTTTCGAATAAGTTTTTGCTCAGAGTGTTTTTTTTTTTCTAAATTAAGAAAATACCTACTACTCTTTTCCCCGTCTTCAACCCACTGAGCTTTGGCACGTATAAAAAAGGAATGTACTTTTTTATCATAAATACTTAAAGAACTTTCTGTTTTTCTTTCAGCTGATTATGATGTTTAACATCATTTGGATAACGTTTGCACTGCATATCAAGGGAATTTATTTCCTTTACCCGTTCCTTAGTCCTGTTTTTTCAGTAATCTTTTTCTTCCTTAATTTAATCATTTTCCGGGTAATAGTTGGAACATGTCCATGGCACTCCTGAACTGTTTTACCAATAAAATTCTTGATCTGATTAGCTTAATTACTATCCTTTATCGTGAAGTGTGTGGACTAATTTTAACTATTCTAAGGCAGTCAATTTACAAGCATTTTCTCGGTATACTACGCGTTTTAGACGTGTGTATGTATGTGCGTGTGTATGTATGTGTGTGTCAGAAAATTTTGACACCTGTGGAAAGAATAACAATAATTATTACCCGGGGTAACCTATACACGAGCCTGGGTAACCACCCGAGTTACAAAAGATTAAGGGTTCCGGCGGTGACCCTATATGCGAGACCAGAAAGGCAAGAAATGGTACCCTATCCGAGACCAGATCTGTTCAAACGGATACCATATTTGAGACCAGACCTATTCACATGGACACTATATCCGAGACCCAGGGCCAGGCAATATTAGCAATGGAATTTTAACCTGGGATTTTACACTCCATTTGAGCTATTTTATGGACTTTTTATTCTGTTTTGAGCATGAAATCAATACAAAAATCAACATTCTAACCGATTTCTGCCGATTTTATACTCTACCTGAAACTGAAAAGTAAAATTTGATATCCTATGTGAGACTGACAGAGACATAAGCTGAATTTGATACCCTATATTGCAAGTCTCGAGACATGCCCAGATCTCGCGTTTTTTCTGTAATGCGGGTGGTTACCAGACCAGAATACCCAGTTACCCTCCCCCGGAAATTATTATTTTTTGGGTTTCTCTGAACATTCTACAGAGGATCTATATACTGATTTTATGAGTATGTGTTGGTTTAGGAATAAACAAGTAAAACATGGCTAATTCCAGGCTTGCCTATCACAGTCTTAAAGCATTGGGTCAAACATTGGGTCAAACACAACTTGTAAATCCACAAGATTGGCTCTTAGTTTATTATTTATCCAACATGAAGTCTTACACAGAGCCAATGTGTAAATGAAAGTAAATAGGTTAATTCGTGTATCAGCGTGCAAACGTTACCATAGCCTCCCGAAAAGGGTTGTTGCAACCGATAAGACAAAACACATTGTCTACAGACTGTCCCAATAAAAAACTATACAATCAAACCAAAAATTATAAAAAAAATATAAACTGTGCATTTTTGCCAGATATTTTGACTTTATTTGTTAGACAAAATCCTAGGCTAAATCCTCGCTTTTATTCCATCCAATTTGATGGACCCTAAGCATAGATATTGTCAGTTGAACACAGAGGATAAAATACCACTTGGGCCAGTTTCACCTGAATGTTCAAGAAACTAAAGGTATAAGGCGTGTAGCATCATTATGAGATTAAACCCTTTTCAAACAAAAGAATACTGTACAGATCAGAGTGAATGTACTATAATGCATTGAACTAATCAATATATTATCTTAGATGGAAACACCATTCCGCCAAAAATTATACCAAAATACTCTCAGCGCCTAAAAATTGCTCTGGAGGGGTTGAAAATTCTGAAAAGGATAGACGGTTTTAGACACAGCAAAAGTTTTTGATCAATATGATCCTTACCCAACAGGGTAAGATTTCTCATCTTCCACATTTGCGGGTTTTCTCTAAAAAAAAAAAAAAAAAAAAAAAAAAAAAAAAAAAAAAAAAAAAAAAAAAAAAAGAAAAAAAAAAAAAAAAAAAAAAAAAATATCAACCATTCGCCTTATTGAAGTAACATCATCATGTTTTCATATCATGAAGATATGCATACCTAATCACATGAATCGTTTGACCAATTCATCGTCTGATTTTCACAATGAACACCATTTGAATTCCTTAGACTGCCTAGCCTATAACGCAGTACTTTTATTATACTTATGCAAACAGAAATAATGAAATGTGTCTCCAAAAGGTTCCCTGTTCCTGTAAAGTCCATTTGTACGTCCTAATAATAGCTGGGTGTCATCTGCATACGACTTTTTTTAATATCATAATCTTTAATCACCACTGATACAAGAAGCGCTTTTCTTACCTTTTTATTTTCTTTGAACACGGATTGAATTGCTTAAAGGTTCTTAACATATCAAAATAAAATGTAATGGACAAACCACAAACCTTGACGAAGACGCATTCAAATTTTTGAAGAATAAGAGGCGTGTCCATTATTTATAACGCACTTTCAGCTCGTGTTATATACATATTAATCCATCTCTGGAAATTCGGGCCAAAACCAACTTTTACCAAGATTATAGATATACAATTTCACTAACTTTATCAATGTCCTTTTCAAAATCATAACAAAGGCAAAACCATTAATATTATCAACATCTGTAAAATTTATGATATCCAAAAGTAATCTAACATTTCGCCAATGTCCGGCCAGACCCTTTTAAGACGCCGGTCTGATCATGATTATAATCTCGTCAAGTTCAACGTTTGCAAGGACTTAAATTATTTTATATCTACGTTCATGGAGTGAATTTTAAACACAACTATCGCTAGCTACAATCATCGAAAAAAATATTTGGACCACTTGATGCAATATATTGGAACTATTGCAGGGTCACAATGAGATTGCAAATGGGTAAGTCATTGTTCTTTAGAAAGGCAGATGTCTTCCCCTTTTACCAACTTATATCCCACTCCCCAGAATCAATCAATGTTGGGGGGGGGGGCTGGCGAAGCTGTGTGCAAATGACTCCGATCAACATTGAATTGGGGGCGAGGGGGTCACCTTTTCCCTAAATCCGGTCAAGTGTTTCCCAACCAACCCAACATTTTTTTTCGAGGATTGTAGCTCCGGAAGGGATTGTTGAAAACGATCGAGTCAATGTCCCATATTATCCCTTATATTGTTCAATGTCACAAAGTTTGTAAAAGCCGCTTCAGCATTAAGAATATCCTGAGGTTCTGAAATTTACCCATCGCCCAGCATAATCAATTTTCGAATAAGTTTTTTGCTCAGAGTGTTTTTTTTTCTAATTAAGAAATACCTACTACTCTTTTCCTCCGTCTCCAACCCACTGAGCTTTGGCACGTAAAAAAAGGAATGTACTTTTTTAGCATAAATACTTCAAGCCTGTTTTTTTCTTTCAGCTGATTATGATGTTTAACATCATTTGGACAACGTTTGCACTGCATATCAAGGGAATTTAATTTCCTTTACCCGTTCCTTAGTCCTGTTTTTTTTCATTAATCTTTTTCTTCCTGAATTTAATCATTTTTCCGGGTAATATTGGAACATGCCATGCCCTGAACTGTTTACCATAATAGTCTTGATCTGATTAGCTTAATTACTATCCTTTATCGTGAAGTGTGTGACTTAATTGTTAACTATTCTAGAGGCAGGTCAATTTACAAAGCATTTTTCCCCCTCGGGTAAATACTACGCGTTTTAACGTTTTTATGTATGTGCTTGTGTATGTATGGTGTGTGTCAAAAATTTTGACACCTTTGGAAAGAATGACAATAAATATATTACCCGGTACCTGATACCGACCGGGTAACCACCCGAGTTAAAAGATTAAGTGTTCCGGGTGACCCTATATGCGAGCCCAAAACGCCCGACATGGTACCCTATTCCGAGACCAGATCTGTTTAAACGGATACCATATTTGAGACCAGACCTATTCACAGTTGACCCTATTCGAGACCCAGGGCCAGGCAATATTACCAACTGGAATTTTAACCTGGATTTTACATCATTTTGAGCTATTTTATGGACTTTTTAGTCTGTTGTGGACATGAACTTCAATACAAAAATCAACATTCTACCGATTTCTGCCGATTTTATACTCTCTACCTGAAACTGAAAAGTAAAATTTGATATCCCTATGTGAGACTGACAGAGACATAAGCTGAATTTGATACCCTATATTGCAAGTCCTCGATACCGCCCCGGTCTCGCGTTTTTTCTGTAATGCGGGTGGTTACCAGACCGAATACCCAGTTAACTCCCCCGGAAATTATTATTTTTTGGGTTTCTCTGAACATTCTCAGAGATCTATATACTGATTTATGAGTATGTGTTTGTTTAGAATAAACAATAAACATGGGCTAATCCGGCTTGCCTATCATCAGTCTAAAGCATTGGGTCAACATGGGTAAACCAAACTTGTAAATCCACAAGATTGGCTCTTAGTTATTATTTATCCAACAGGAATTCTTACACAGAGCCAATGTGTAACTGAATGAAAGTAAATAGGTTATTCGGGGTGTATCAGCGTGCAACGTTACCATATCCTCCCTAAAAGGGTTGTTTGCAACCGATAAACAATACCACAATTTGCTACAGACTGTCCCAATAAAACTATACAATCAAACTAAAATTATAAAAAATAAACTGTGGCATTTTGCCATATCTTTTGACTTTATTTGTTAGACAAAATCCTAGGCTAAATCCTCGCTTTTATCTCCATTTGATGGACCCTAAGCAAGATTTGTCAGGTTGAACACAGAGGATCAATACCTACTTGGGCCCAGTTTCACCGACTGTTCGAGAAAACTAAAGGTAATAAGGCGTGTAGCATCATTATGAATTAAACCCTTTTCAAACAACAGGCATACTGTCCAGATCAGAGTGAGTACTATAATGCATTTAACTATCATTATTATTTTCAGTGAAAGCACCAGAAATTATTAATTTGTTGTGGGTGCTCACTCTCAGGGAACAATAATCATGAAATGCCTTGAATTTGGGTAATTTGACTGCTTTAACTAATGTAACAAGTCTACAGCACGTTGTGTGGACAACGCTTGTCTACCGCTGGTTTTGTGTGGACAACGCTCTAATTGGAGGGACAACTTTACCGTTCTTCCCCTATCCCCCACTGCCTCCTAGATGCCAGGGAGCATATGATGAAGAAAGCAGGGTTCAACAAGGCAATAAGACGGATGTTGTGTTCAATGTCTCAGTTTCAGTGGCGTAGCGCAGAGGGGGGGGGGGGGGCAGGAGGGCGCGGCCCCCCAATACTTGATTTTGTCGGTTTAGATAAACCCTTCGTTCACTGAAAATTCATGTCATGGCAACTTGGCAGGCCGATTTTGCAAAGTATAGGTTTAAGTTCAATGGACAGCGTGCGACAAGTAAATTTTACAAAATCGTAACAAAAATTAGCCCTCAAGAAGACCTTTAAAGCATATAAAACCGCAAAATTTTCAGGGGGCCTTGCCCCCTCACCAGCAGGGCCCTAAGGCGGGGCCCCTGGACCCTACCCCTTTTCTGTCGTTGAGATGCGACACTGGCCCCCCAATATGAAAATCCTAGCTACGCCACTGCTCAGTTTACTTTCAACAAGGGTGTTTTAATGATTCTACCTTCTGCGGAAACCTGGAGTAAAGCTGAGACACAGACTGTTTGGAATTGAATTTCCCAATGCTACATATATTTATATTAGCAATTTGCGACATTAAGAAGTTATAAATTCCGTTAAAATCACCAGAAGCAGCACGTTGATACTACTTTTTATTTTAATTTCATAAAGAATGTCTTGAAGGTATGTCCATCACAACTTTTTGATATCAGAATAGGCGAAACTGGCCCAACTGGTTTTTCAACTGTCTCAGATAATTAGCCATAACTACTGAACCAGATCCCCAAATTACCCAACTAAAATCTCATGAAAACCGGAACACTCCTAAAAAGAATCAGTAAAACTCCAGTTGAGATGAACTTAAATTTTGGCTAAAAAATTAATCTTTGTTGTATATTTTTTTTTTGGGACAGTCCCCCCCTGTAATTGTAGGAAAGGGCCCATGTGGTCCAGTGATATTGACTGCCGGCTGCATATCCAAAGGTTGTCGGGTCAGCCCGCTGCGTCCAATGTGTTTTGTGTCCTTGGGCAATGCACTTTACCTCACTTGCTTCGTCGACCCAAGCGATTCGGGTAGCTGTTATGGGTAATATTACAATCTAAGTGCTGATAGGATTGTGCGCTTGCAGCTGCCGGCCTAGATGAAGCGAAATGTTGTGACGATTTCCTGATCGTCAGCGTAATAATAATAGGCAACACGCTGTGATCTTGATGAAATGCTCTTTTAAAAGCCATCTATTATTATATTATATTGTAGGAACATGATCTCTGCAGCAAAATATTTAATACAACACATTCCATTGGTGAAATAGTCGGTCAAACCGTCGTTAATTGTATGGCTTCAATCAGAAAATTTGGCTAATTTTTAGAGAACGGTTAATCAGCGGGCATTGATGTTCTATAGTTTATGATGTCATGTCGAGCAATGTTCATGTACTATTAGGCATGTTGGGTATCAATGTAATACAATGTAGACATCATTTACCAAATTTCCAAACGGATGGTTTTTCATTAGTAAAAGTGTCAAAATAAGAGGGTTCAACCATATTCCTTCCACTGGTATGCTACAAACTACCTCGGGTATATCATTCGCCTTACATTTAAAGAACTTGATATCACACTTTAATACATGCTGAAGATTTTTGGCTTTTAAAATGTTGGAAAGGGCATTTAGTACGAAAATTCTTGATCGATTTATATGTTCAATAAAATAGGCTTGCATTGTATTTTAAATGACACCGACAACTGTTTAAAAATGTTCCGTAAAATAACGTCGTTGGATTGGTAGCTAGGACTCGCAACAGTTAAACGAGTTTTTACCGTTTCTAGCCCTTTCGAGTCCCTTTTTACAGTTATTTGAACGTTTCGAGTCCCGGCTGACAGTCAAACAACAGTTAAAACAGGTAATGTGTACTTCAAGTAAGGGATTTTGGTCATGAATTTTCTGCATGATCAAAAAATTATGATCACTTTTAGCACAAGTGGCAGTAAACCAACGTCTCTGTGTAACTGATGACTGGCTGTTCGTTACAGAATACTTCGTTTCTGAATAAGGTACATAACTGGTATTTTGATTGACTAACGTGTGTATTAGGTCAAATTGTAGAAAAATTGCTAATTAATGATTAGGTTCTGGCCCTATCAAAGGAACATTACGATACGATATTTCATTTTTTTGTTAACAATGCCAAAAAATTTTGATTTTTCCTCAAATTTTGCACCTTAAATGAATTCTTAAGCTCACGAATTTTTATTCATTGCGTGTACATCCTCTAATTTTCTTTAGATGAACAAATAGCGTTCGCAGTTAATATTACTATCACGGTACGCTAATTCGGTTCGTTAGTCAAATCGTCGGCCATTTTGGCCGCCATCTTGTGATTTCTATTTTTTCGCAATCGTTAAAAATTATCCAACATCAGTTTTCTGATGGCCCTAAGATGTTCCCCTACTTGAATCTAGTCACCAAAATTTTAGAGCATCCCGGGCAAAATATTTCAGTTTCAAGATCGTTGGCTCCCTAACTACTCTGTTATGCACAGAAAATGATGTCAACATCATGTTAACCGTTGTTGTGCAGTTTATTGTAATGATGCTAATCATTACAATAAATCAATTAATCAATATCAAAGTATAAGAATATTAATTTCTGCAAAGTTATGCAAATTTCGAAATTTTGTACGACGGGCGGTCTCTAACAGAAATTGTTTTCAAATTTGTGGAAGTGATTTCAGTAAGGGGGCCATTTCTTTATGTCTGCATATTTTTTATACCATTGTTTCCCTTTATTAAAACACGAAGGTTGGGTTTAGCCTCACTGGCCAAAACAAACAAAGGTTGCCGGTCGTTCGAGATTTCTTCCTTAATTCTGAAAACAAAAGCAAGCCAAATCAGCATTTTTGAGCCACTAATTGCACAGTTTCACATTTACAATAATTGGGTTGTTTTGTTTGGTTTTGCTTATTTTTGGTTTGTTTCCTTGTTTATTTTACTTTTTAGTTTTTTGGTGAGTTTTGGAGGTTATTTATTTATTTATTTATTTATTTTATTAGTTTTAGTTTTTTTCAGCTACTGCACCAAAAAATAAGACTCTGCTACTTTATATTGCTCAAATTGCTATGAAATAGGCACTTTTCTAAAAATATCCTACCAAAAAGTCGGGACTCGCCATTTTTTACACGGTTGAATCGGGAAAATCCAACTCAGCTTCTATTTTTGTTATACCGTACCTCAAGCAACTTACCTTCACACGTGGTAACACTATAAATTTCACTCGCAACCAAGTACTTCAAAACGTAGGGAGCATTCCGTATTGCACTTATCGGCTATAATGCGCAAAATTCGTGCCATGATCGCTATGGGGAAATCGATATCGACCACAGTATCTGCATCAGTATTTGCGGCAAATTCCTGTAATAAACAAGACAAATAGTTGATAAATTTGATCTAAATTGTCGAAATCCTTCAAATGACTGAAATGATAACTTTTGATATAATTTTTTGTAATGTACTCTGAAATATAGAATTGCATTAGGACACTTATGAAGTTAGATTTTAATGTTAAGCTGGCGGACATCTTGAATCGCACACATTTTTCTTTGGACCATATTGCGCTTGTTTGCTTGTTTGTTGTCAAACTTGAAAACCGAACACATAATTCTATCATCATGAAATATACCCTGCATTTTCGGAAGATATCGCAATCCCGGGTTGGTACATTTTGTGACCCCACTTTTCTGCACCCACTTTTCTGCCCCGACTTATTTTAGTTTTTAATTGATAGAAAGATAGTACCCATATCACCTTCAATTTGTTTGTGATCTTGAGCTGAAAAGCAAGTCTCGTTACCAGGAAATCAATTAAAAGCAACAATTATTAAAAACACATTTCACCTCGTACGTTTCTGGCGCCAATGATGTTTTTTTCATTTATCTTTAATTACAGTCGTTTACAGTAAGGTTTAACAGGTTTACCCTTCGTCTCCCCTTCAGGTTTTGTTCCACGGCTTGCTAAAACCCCCTTTTTTGGTGCCAAATTATTTAATGTGCAATGTCATTTGACATGTTCTGCTCCTTTTAATCCAAAAACAAACTCACCATGGTATAGGTAAGATACAGGGTGATCCCAAAGTGATGGATGGGGGGGGGGGGGTGGTAACCACCCCCTGCGGAAGAAAAGTAGTACCGACTGTATAACACAACGCCTGATTTTTGTACCAATAGATAGCTATGGTCCTCCTCTTTCCATTGATAACCAAAATGAGTACCAACACGCCTTGCATTACGTCACAAGACGTCCGCCTGTCCGCAAAACTGCCATTTCCATAGACACACACAGTGAAAAAGGTTAGAAAAAATCAGATTTTCATGCGGTTTTTGACTCTAACTTTATGGGAAATGACTAGTTTTATAGAATGAGAGCATTTTAGAGCTATAATAAGGTATTTGAGTCACTAAAATTGCGAAATATCAATTTTCGACCCTATATTCAGCAAGTAAACTCTAAGCTATCCTTTGGTACCAAATTTACAGGAATCGGGTGTTCAGTAACGAAAATCACAGGGGGGTTGTAACCCCCCCCCCTTTGGGAGTTTTGTTACAAAAAAGGCTCAGGTAGACGAGAGTTAAGCATTATGTTTAAACACTAACAAACGAATCCCGGCTGGCCAATGGCTCAGAGTTCTCGCCCAGAGTAATTGAGGTCTCAGGTTCGAACCCACACGGGGCGTGTTATTTTTTTTCCCTGCTTCCCTCTTTCTTCTTCCTATAATAGTCCAGGACCTCTTAGACCCCGCTTCCAATTCATCCGCAAGAGATTCTGAGACATGGATTTGAGTTGTTTGGGACCTTTTACCTTTAAGAATCACAGGTGCTTTTTCGAAACCGGCTGCGAATTCAACAAATCCAAGATGGCCGCCGGTACCATTTTAAAATATAATTTTAATTTTGATACCTAAATTAATGTGTAATACCTCGTTTTAGTGGTTTTGGGGGGTTGAAACTTCATTTCTGACATCGTTTTTATCATTAGGGGTCCATGTTACATGTTTATGGGGATTGGAATTCCAAGATGGCCGCCGGCTCATATAAAATACACATTTTTTGATGACGTTTAACCTAGTATTTGTTTAATACATCGTTTATGGGTTTTAGGTGCTGGGAATTCATTCTGACATCGTTTTTATCATTAGAGAGTCCATGTTCCATGGTATGGATTTGAATTCCAAGATGGCCGCCGGCTGTCATATGTTTAGTACCCATTTTGAAAGATTCATCTTAGAATTATGTGTAATACCGTCGTTGCAGATGGTTTTAGGTGGCAGGAAATCCATATTTGACAACCATTTTTAAGATGAGTAGAGAACCAACTTTAGGGTCAAGGGAATTCAATGAGACCAGTGTTAACAATTCTATTGCATCAGCCCTCTTGAATTTCAAAATGGCCGCCCATTAACTACTTTGTTTGCCTATTCTTGGTCCTGAGATTCGTATAGGCAAAATTTCGTGTCTACACCGTTTTTAGGGTCAAAATATTCAATGCACCATTGATACAAGGCTGAGCCATTCATTTGCGGCAGTAATCTTGAATTTCAAAATGGCTGCCAAGAACAATGGATATATTACATAGCATTTGGGCCTTGAGAGTAGAGTCGAAGCATGATTCTGGTGTCTATACCCATGTTTACAAGGTCAAGGAATCCAAAAAGTCAAAGGTAACTTTTACATGGGTTCTTTGCTTTGTGGCGCCATTGTGTTTTTGTTTGAACTAATCCCCTCCTTTGGAGATGGGAGCACCAAGTATAGAAATATAGGTCAAAATTGACAAAAGTAATTAATTTGGTACATGTGAGTTGGCGGATTGAACATATTTAGAAGTGAGACATTATGGCCTAAACACAGTAGTGACATTGTTTGGTAGTGAACAAAATGTGGCAGTGATAGAGTTGGCAGTGTCCATGGTAATGACATGGTTGGTGGTGACGCATGTATTTAGCAATGTTCCTTGAACGCATCTATGACGTAAACTGACAATATCGATAGCGCACTTGTATTCAGTCCGTATGTACACTAGTTTTGGCGTAAGTTGAGATTTAAGTGACATGGTTGCTTATGGTGTCATAATTGGCAGTGACATAGCTATGGTGTCCATAATAATTGGCATGTCATTATAATTCACATGTTCTTTTTGTTGGTGACATAGTTGGATCACGCTCATCATAGTCATCGCTGTCTTCGTTCACTCCTGATGAAACAGGTGGAGAGTCTGATCGTCTGAAGCATCGTCATCCAAATCACTTGTATCACGCACCTTCTCTTCTTGCACAGGCGTCGGGAAGAATCGGACAATCAACCCATAATGGTTCTCAGTGCCAAGAGAATAGCATCCATGTCCATCAGTTGAGAGGGAATGTCTACAACGGGAGTATCTTCTAGTCTCCAATAGCAACCTTATGTTCTCTCTACGGATGTGTTGCTGTAATGCCGTCACGACATGGCCGAGGTGGGCAACATTCCGCACCGCCTCACAACATTTCTCCATGATGAGAGTGAACCTGAGGCTGTCAACCCTCTTGAATCTCGGTCGACATAATTGTCACATGAAAATTTCTTCGAAACCAGCAAACATTCCTTAGTGACCTCCCATGCACTTTCCTAGGTCTGCTAGGAGGTTGAACTTTGGAAGCTTCTGTCACCTTGAAGGGTTTCACCTTCACTTCAACCTTGAGGAACTAGTTGTATCACAATGTGTTAAGCCTGTAGGCCAACAGCCAACAACTTAAATTAACTCCTGAGTAAGACCATTTCTATTAGATTGATGAGTCTCTTGTTTCCTTTTCCAGTGTCAACACGTATGGTGATGGTGAACAGAGAAATGAAAGTGTGGAGAATAAACTATATCGCTGGCTGGCGTACGTACCAAGATCCAAGCGAGTTTGACAGCCTCAGGTACACTCTCATCAAGGAGATATGTTGGATGACGGTATATTGCACCTCGGCTGCAATTTTCACCTTGCCACGTTACCGCCATGTCGTGCAGCATTAAAACAACACATCCGTAGAGATAACTATCAGGTTGCTATACTGGCAGCTACTCCCGTTGTAGGTTAGACTTTCATATCCAACTGATGGACATGGAGAGACACTAAAAATCTGGGCATTAGAACACTAGGGTTGATTTCCTATTCTTCCCTAAGCTCTTGCAGATGAATAATAGCTACTTGATACAAGTAATTCGGGTGACGACGATTCAGGTGATCAGGAACACTCCACCTGTTTCATCAGAAAACGAAGACAGCGATGACACTGATGATGCGTGATCCAACTATGTCACCACAAAATTAACATTTCCAATTAGACCCTGCGAATTATTATCACCATCATGCTATGTTACTTTCATAGTGCCCTGCAATTATGACCCGCAATTATGACATCCGTCAGCTATGGTGTACTTCCAATTATGACACTGGCAACGCTGACAACATCGTTATGTCAGCTGTCAATTATGACATCAACAATATCACTTCCAATTATGATACCATCAACTATGTCACTTTCAATAATGAACACTTATGACACCTCAGCCACCATGGTCACTTAAAATCTCAACTTCGCCAGACTCTAGTGTACATAAGGACTAAATAATTGTGCACTATCGATACTGTCAACTAATACTTCATAGATGCCTTTTCAAGAAACATTGGTAAATACAGTGTCACCACCAACTAGTCTTACCATGACACTGGCAACTCTGTCACCACCACGTTTCCTCATTACCAACCATGTCACTACTTTGTTTTGGCCATAAAGTGTCTCTTCTAAATATGTCAAATCATCAACTCACATCACATGTACCAAACTAATGGCTTTTGTTCAATTCTTACACTATATTTCTATACTTGGTGGCTCCAAAAAAACAAAAAGCAAAAAAAAGAATCTCCAATGGGAGGGATTAGGTTCAACCAAATAACCATGGCTGCCACAAACAAAAAACCCGTAAAAGTTACCTTGATCTTTTTGGAGTCCTTGACCTTGTAACAGGGGTATAGACCAGACTCGTGCTTTCTACTCTATCAAAGGCGCTACTAAATTTTTCTTTGCGGCCCTTTTGAATTCAGAGATGCGCCGCACATGTATGGGTCAGCATTGTTATCATGGTGTCATTGAATTCCCTTGACCCTAAAAACATGGTGTAGCAGACCCAGATTTCGTGGTAGTCTGTAATCAGCACTTGTGGTCATTGAAAATCGTATGGAGTGAAGTCAGTTCTCCCCCCCCCGGCATTCCCCATTTTGGGGAGGACGGTTTGCATCTTTCTGAAAATTCTGAACACAACAAGCACCTATAAGGCATAAGTGCAACAAGTCTACATGCGTATTCCTTAATTTGAGTTAAATTTTCCGTGTCAGTTTCGTTAAATCCGTGTGAGCGAAATCCCGCGGTTTTCCCATTATCCACAAGGCAAAACCAAAGGTTTATAACTAAAAAATGAATTCACATTCCTATGTTCCAGTAAAATCGAAAACTAGAGTTTTTCGGAACTATAGATTAGCCTAGATGCCATGCATGTTTTGCGTCTGGCCAGATGAAGGGGCCAGCTGTACATTTTATAGATGTCGTGGCGCATCCCCCGGGCGCATGGGGGGTGGGGGCATGATGGGTATAGACATGGTGCCAATCCGAACTGGCATTGATATCTCATCATAATGAAAAGTCCCAAATTAACTTCCAAGGGCCCTTGTTGGGTTGTTTGTTGAAGGCATGCTGAAGTGATTTCAATCCCTCTTTCAATGTACTGGTACAAGTCTTGAACTGTTTTGATGTTGCACATAATTTTTGTTTGCTCCTGTTCTTGGAGAATGATTGTTGTTGATGAAAGGATTCTGGTGGTGAGATGCAATTACCCCCTCGTGGGAATGCATCCTTTTTTCATCATTGCATACGTTTTTCATCATACCATCCTCATGATAATGTTTTGCTTAGTGTCGCCATGCCTTTCAATTCACCACCCTTGGTACGGTATTCACAATCCTTTTCGTCTTGTACGAGTTGTATTCATTTAAACGGTCCGATCTGGCCTAGAACACGTATTTTTCGAGGGAAAAAATGAAATAAAATCTAATTAGTACTTTGAGAATACCATTAGTGCCTAAAAATTTTTTAATAGTCCCGGACTCTTAGAACCCCCCCGCTCAAATTCATCCGCAGAGATTCTGAGACCATGATTTTGAGTTGTTGGCCATTTACCTTTAAGAATCACACAGGTGGCTTTTTTCGAAACCGGCGCGAATTCCGAAAATCCAAATTGGCCGCCGGTAGCCATTTTAAAAATATAAATTTTTAATTTTGATACCTAAAATTAATGTGGTAATACCTCGTTTTAGGGGTTGTGGGGTGCTGGGAATTCATTTCTGACATCGGTTTTTTTTTTTTCATTAGAGGTCCATGTCAGATGGTATGGATTTGGAATTCCACATGGCCGCGCGGCAGTCATATGAAAAGCTGCACATTTTGAATGACTTAAAACCAGTAATTATATGTTTAATACATCGTTTACGGTTTTTTAAGGTGCTGTGGATTCCAATTTGCTGACAATCATACCTCTTGAGATGGTTGTAGGTGTATGAAATCCATATTTGACCCCATTTTTTTGTGGTCGCCTGAACGCAATGTTTCCGGGAGGCCCATACTAGTCCAAATTTCTGCGTGTCCGTAGGTCCTTATGTCCGTATGTCCGTCCGTTTGACAGACCCGGTTAACCTTTTAAAAATGCTCCTGCAGGCTAAACGCTATCCCCGATTTACTTTCAACTGATAGATGATAGAGTGCGGTGCCGCAATATTTGTGTAGCGTTTGGCTGCATGATTTGCGTATTCATAGAATTTTAATTAGCTTATTTGCATATTTTTAAGACTTTACGGGGTTAACCTTTTTTGAAATGCTCTGGCTGGCTAAACGCTAATCCCCATCCGAGTACTTCACACTTGTTAGGGTGATAGAGTGATGTGCCGAATATTAGGTGTAGCTTTTGGCTGCATTAATTTGCATATTAGTGTGAGCTTTAATGTGTGTCGAGGCCGGGTGTTTGACTTTAACCCGGGTCTTTAATAAACTATAACCGGCGCTCCAGTGTAGTATTATAAAGCACTTTCGCACATTTTTTTTAGCACATGTTATTGGTAATTGTCTAGAAAACTACAGCCTTGCGAACGAGAATTGCTCAAAAATGCGTATTTATCATTTTTGTATTATACTTGGTGATCCTAATTGTACTTAAAACGTGCAGAGCTGGACAGGCTAAGTTTATGTCCGCCCATGAGGAAATAGTCACTCAAGAAAATGACCTCAACTCTTGACTTACCTTGACTTGCCTGAACCAATCAAACAACTAATAGATGAGGCGTAGATACGTCATGGCGCTATTTCCCGCTAGTTAACATTGGAAGGCCCGTTTCCAGAAGCCGTGAATTATTTCGAGGATCCCGATATTAATTATTATAGTTACAAAATCCTTCGTTTGCGACACTAGACTTGTAGAGCTTACACGCAGTTCACAGGTATAGTTTACTAGCCAGTTATTTACCAATGCAACCGTTAAAAATCTCAATGTTTGGTGAAAAAAATTGGGGGAATTAAAAAAAAAAAATGTGCTACTATTGCTTTAAAATGTGACGTGTTAAAGTTGGCTATTTTTAACCCGTTTTTGATCGACTAGTGCTTCCCGGGCTTTGCTCTTACTAGTCCCTTACTAGGCTTAAACCTTTCATATTCACTATTTCGTCCATCTTCATCAAGCTTGTTTGTGTTGTGATTAGCCATCGATTCAGAATTTCCCGACATGATTACACAGGGCTCAATGCTCATGATGTGTGATACATGAATTTTTTGTATATTCGCGGACCAGGCTGCACATTGTTGACAATATATCGCCGAACATAAATAATGTAAAAATTAAGATTTACTGCTAATTAATCCGTCAATCAATAATTTGACGTTAATAATGATTTGAGTCATGTGGCTGTTGCTGTAACATTTTCTTCCTTAAGAGTCGGATCAGAAAAACAACTGGTGCAGAAAAAGTGGGTGGAGAAAAGTCACAAATGTACTAACCCGTCGTTCCCTGCCATTAATAAAATGGCATTAACACAAGCAACACAAGCCGGAGTTTTCCCACGGCATGCACCTTGTTTGACCGGTCCTGTGACCTTTGTGTTTAATATCAATGGCTACAGTCTATGATATTCATTTAAAAGACACATTTGTTGATTAAAGTTACGACAAACTTAAAAAAGTTAGCCTACAAATTATTTAGATGTGTTTAGCCTCTTACTGATGTCCCCGTCTGTTTTGGGTATGTTATTTTTAATGTGTAAAATATCTCTTTATTCTTTCATAGCCTAGACTATCAATTGCAAGCAATTGAAAAATAGAAGAAAATTTCTGAAAATGTTCCAGTGCCCAGTGCCGCTTTAAAAACACAACTACATAATTAACAATAGTAAAAAAATACACAAGCTGATATCAATTTGTACATACGCTGCAATTAAAATCAATATTTACTTGCTTCCTGAAGTATTTTAATGTTTTAGATACCGAATGTATTTTAAGTTGGGGTTAGTCTTCCAAAGAATAGCATCAGATTATCTAATTTTTTACATAGGCAAATTAATCTTATAATCACCGAGTTTTCCTTCTAAGGATAATCATGGCAGAAATGCTAATGTTTTGTGAATATTTCTCAAAAACCCCTTGGGTACTTGCCCTTGGATTGTTTATACATAAACGAAGCACATTCCAAGGTAGGTTTCGTATCCCTTTTAGAATGTTTGTACTTTTTAAAAAGTGGCCCAGAATAGATTCATAAGAACATTGTAAATTATTCTAATAACCCTTTTTAAAGTTAAATATTTGCTCAAGATTATTTTATCAAGCGTTTTCCCTAAGCCATTGTATCCCATAATCCTTCTGGACCACAGTGCTTCAGCTTATTGATTTTTAACATTATGTTTGAGCATGTATATGTTTTTTTTAGAAATGTCTCAATGTGACACCGTCCACATTAAATTTCCATCAATGCAACTCCCAAAAAACTTAATTTTACTAACCGTTTGAAATTCAATATTATTCAATCTGGTTTTTGCTTTCGGGTCCAGAAACAAAATTTGAGAATGTCTTAATTGGTGATCACTGACCATAAATACCTACTGAAATCAGAGAGTTAGCACACAACTTGAATACCTTCAGTCTAAAATTCTACAAGCATTTCTTTCGTAACAAACATAATTCATTCCTGTCTAGCTCCTTTGACTTCCAATGAAGTGTTTATAGCCAAGACTACAGATTCATTGATAACTAATATCACTCTTGTTTTATTAGATGTTTTTCAAAGATTTCTAACCAGATTGTTATTGATTCTGATGAGTGCCATTCATTGTGCCATTATGATTCTGTAACTACTAAGCACTGACTTCAATATGGCCAGCCCAAAAAATAAGGTGTCTGATTGTTATCTAATTTGGACTGCTTTTGGTAATTTGGTATCTATCCTATGGTTTTGACAGTCAAGAAAATAATTAAAACCATAAGAAATATATAAATCCTTCATTATAGCATCAAGATGGCTTCCGATACTCTAAGATGGCTTGTGTATTCCCTAAAATCAATCAGATTAGTTTACATATCATTATCAGAGTAATGTAAGATTCATCCAAGATGGGTATCCAATATGGCATTTACTAAGCGGCGAAAAACCCGATCATTAATAGTCTAGAGATATGTGTCTCTTTGTTTTTGGTAGGTTTTAGGCGACAATGGCATCCATATTGGGATAACGACTCAATGAAACTTAAGATAGCCTTACCGAAATGTTCGGAAGTGATAATCCAATTAAAAACCACAAAATATCATCTTTAACATGCAGCGTGAATGAATTACTGACCTGATTGACATTTGCAGCCACATTGGACGCCTATCTAGGATGCAATCTTGCAGATATCAAACACTTTGATTATGTTATGATGTCTGCTCTGAATGAGTTTTAATGATATACACAAACATTACAGCTCATGGCTATATGTAATAGTGAATTTTGCCATGTTGGGGCCATTTTGGATGGTTTATTGATTTGCTTGATTCTGAAATTATTGCAAGCTACTCATAATGGCCTCAATTCACATACTGACTGCTAAAGCATTGTATAATATACCATTCTACGGTCAAAAGTAGATAAATATCAGATGCTTTATTGGCGGGCATATTGAAGCTCTTTATTGGGTGGTTAATGAATCATATTTGATTGAATTATTTGGTTGTTCTAGCAATTGCTCTACAGAGCTGCACCTTACAAATATCATCTTCTAAGCCTATTTCCACATTCTACATGTTATAATTACTTCAAATGGGGCAATAAATGTCAATTCTTCACAAATTATCAATATCCGATTGTACAAATACAAGTGATACAAATATACCTTAGGGCTCCCCGCATCCATGATATACGCCAAAGAGTCTTCCCAGTCACCAGTCTGAATTTTCAGCTGCGTGACCCATTCGTTCTCATCATATCCACTCCCCTGTGTCTGAATGCCTGTCATATTGATACAGGTTGCAAAATGCACCTGTACCCAATCACCAAGTGAGCGACCGGACCAAGAGTAATCACCATTGAGTCTGGCCAGTGCGACTGTCAGATCGACTATGGGTCCTTGTTGGTAAGCTGTATAGAAACTTGACTCTGTGACCTGTGTGTCATTGATGGATCGATCTTGCATTCCAAGCGCCACGGGTGAAATGCAGGCTGTAAGGGAAAAATATTATGTCCACACGGTCGGACTTAAGTCACTTATTACTAGACAGGTACATCCCAGGTCATAACTAATCTAGTTTCCTACCACATAGCCACTAGTTTTTTTATGTTGCATAAACTATATTATTTAAAATAAGCTTGGGGGCCACCCTGATTTTTTACTTAAAAAGCAAAATGGCGGCCAAAATATCAATTTTGGCTAAAAATGCATATTTCCGTCGTAAAATGCGTACAAAAACACAGAATTCCCCCTTTTAATATACAAAGGCACAGAATACCAATTTTGTATTATAATCCAATATATGCATTGTCGTCGTAAAACACACACACAAACTCAGAATGCTCTCTTTTTGCTCTCTAAATGTAAAAGAGTGAAAATCGCTCTTTCAAGGAGTGACTCTAGGGACCAGTCTTTGTTGGAGTTAATTGTGAATGCTGTCAATTCGTCACTCTTATGAGAGTGACAATTCATTGATGAATTTTGATGATTCATTGAAAATTCACTCTTTAAAAAAGTAAAATTGAACTCCAACAAAGACTGGTCCCTAGAGTCAGTCCTTGAAAGAGTGATTTTCAACTCTTTTATATTTAGAGAGTGATGTACCAAAAAGATTGAAAACTATGGCTAGCCGCACCCTGACTTGAACTTGTCTTAGGACGTGCACAGCATTGATGGTATTCATAATATCAAGCCCAGGCTTATATATCCCTTACATCCCAGGAGGAAAATGACTACCAACCTGGCGATCACCGCAAAAGAAAGGTAGCGTTATTTGTCTTGTTAAATCTAGTAATTTCCCCTAAACACAAGGCAAAGGTCCGCTCCGTGATTTTTGAAAAATGGCAAAAATGGCATGGGATTTAAGGAATATACTAAACCTCCTGGTAATCATCAAAATCCTTTTTGCAAAACGTGAAAATTCTGCATAATCTTGTAAATACGTCCAAAAAATCTAGTCATTCTTATCTTATTTCACTGCCTTAAGTACATAGGAAACCTGGTAGACACCGCAATAGATAGACTCAGAAAGCCTATGCAGGCGACCATAATAGCCAATGGTGTAGATGAATGCAAAGAGCTACCTCGACTAGTAAAATGGACTAGAACAATGAAGGAGAAGTCTACAAAGTGTAAAAATCTGACCATGAAAAAGATCTATGTAGTCCATCAGAATGGGAAGGAATCAACATCATATGCATCCTATGATGCTCATCTATGTGTAGATGGAAAATGTTCCCCTTCATCCACCAGGCATCCATGAGGTTCCTTGGCCAACAGATCTTCAAGGACCCCAGTGACAAAGAGATGTGGTTATGTGTGTATTCGAAAACTATATCGTTAGTCGAATTTGAGGGGAGTTCATCTATTGATTCCATATCTCACTTGCCAAGAATCTTGAATGCCACCTCGATATCTGAAGAAGTGAGCAAGACTGCTAAGGTGTACCAAGCCATCCATCTTGTACAGGAACAGAAACAACAAAGGTCTGCCACTAAAGGCCTTTTCTATCCACCTAAAATGTATGCAAGTTGTGAAGTACCACATTTTGAAATATGCGATGGGAAAAAAGAAGAACTGGAATGGGGTGAGAGAGCTACATGAAAGGGACCGATATCAATGTGAACTTTGCAAAGGACAGCATAGCCGACAAGGCCTCGATTACACAGAGTCTGCACTGGGAAAGGCATTGGCCAGTTGAACAAGAAGAACACAGAAATACCCGGTCCGCACTTGTGAAAGAAGTGTCAGAGGAACAGATGTTGGTATCCCTATGTAGTAAGACCCAGAAAGGTAAATGGCTATGTTGGGAGATTGCAATGCAAATGTACATCAGCTGGAATAAGCTCCTCTACTCCTGTTCACCAGAAATGCTGAAATTCTACCTATGCACTATACATGATACACTTCATACACTAGTCAATCTGAAGACATGGAATAAACATGTTCTTGGACCGTGTGCTCTGTGTGGACTGTGGTGTGGGATGAAGACAAACTCCTCATCAAATTCTCGCCAAACATAGACACCACGTCACGGAGACCAAATGTCACCATCTATTCTCATGCAAGGAAAGAAGGTGTTGTCATTGAGCTAACACTACTGGCAGAAGAGAATATGGCATAACCACCGAAAGAAGTGCAATTAAGACTCTATCAAAGAAGCACAATAAGCTGGATGGGAGTTGAAATATTTCCCAGTAGAAGTGGGGTCCAGAGGATTCATCATCCAGACCCTTAGAACCTGCTTCAAATTCCTTGGACTGACAAATAAAGACACCAAGAAGGCACTGGACTCTCTATCAAGAATGGCTCTACGAACTAACTATATATTTTAGCTTACAAGAAACAACAAGAAGTGTGGTAGTTGGGAGTTAGGCGCACAACTACACATCCAGCCAGTGGAAGACTACCAGGCAGTCTTCACACCAAGCATCACACCAAGCTAGGTTCATGTGACCAGCCATGCCTTGAATGGAGCTTGCTTTCTCCTCGGAGCCCTATCTTATGGTTTCCAATCTAAGGAACTGTTAAGGGGCATTGAATTGGCAAGTTGTTGTTCGTTACATCGCATCAACTGTTCCTATATAGCTTCACAAACAAATATTGCATGGGCGTCCGTATTAGAGCATCAGCCCAGAAGGTTTTGGTTAGACGAACGAGATACCAATATCTGAACACGGGAAAATTCAGAGAAAAATATAACTTTTGCAAATATGAAAGTCTGCCGGGGACCCGTTGTTGCTTGTAGCCCCAGGAGAGGGGTAAATGTAATGAAATATAGCTCAAATTATTCCTTATGTTACCAGGAGTAAAAAAGTCAATTGGGTCACACGTGTGTGGCGCTTCCTTTCCAAGATATTTGGGGAAATAGGCTAAAGGTCATTTGTTTATTCAAGAAAGGTCACCTGTTGCAATTCCCAGATTTGTTTGTAAAAATATTTTTTTAAATGTTAAATGATACTGATTCCAATATGAAAGTGCTTTTGCACTTTCCGGACATCTCCTGTTGTTATAATGGAAGGGTTTAGGTACAAAATTTCCTATAGGACTCTATGGGGACGGGGGCATTATACCCTTCCCCTATGAAAGGAACCAACCTATGCAAATAAAAGCATATTTTGAATACAGTATCATTAAATATTTTTACAATTTTTTACAAAGAGATCTTGGTATTACAATTTGACCTTTCTTGAATAAAACAAATGACTTTAGCCTATTTTCCTAAATAATCTTGGAAAGGAAGCACCACACACATGTGGACCCAATTGACTTTTTACTCCTGGTAACATAAGGAATTAAATTTGAGCTATATTTCATTAGATTTAGAGGAGTTCAAACGTTTGACCCCCATAGTAACCTTTACCCCTCTCCTGGGGTGGTGGATACACGCAACAACGGGTCTCCGGCAGACTTTCTATTGCAAAAGTTAATATTTTCTCTGAATTTTCCCGTATTCAGATATTGGTATCTCGTTCATCAACCAAAATCTTCTGGCGCTGACGGTCTATATGTAGATGTAAGTACAAAGAAACACAATGCAATTACAGTTACTGCAACTGGAGAGGGAGGTTTCCCAGGGAGGGACCAAAGTGTCAAACCAACCGAACACCCATCCGAGCCCATGTCACAAAAACGTTTAATGCAGATCAAGCCAGATGCAGCCACGTTACGTGATTAAAATTGGAAATTACCTTCTTGGGTACACCAAAAAGAGGAAATTCTGAGTTTGTGTGCGAATGTTACGACGTAAGTACATCTAATGGATTATAAGACCAAAGTTGGTATCATGCCGCCCATTGTGATGGCAAAAGATAGCCATTTTGTTCATTGGTGGTAGCAGCCTACAACAACAATGTAAATGATCATCATATACATTATTACACCTTATTTGTATTAACGTGTGTTGTCGGCCATTTTGAATTTTTGGGGTCACGTGATTCACACAAGAAATGTACATTACCGAGACAATGACATATGCTATGTACATTAACAGAGGGGGAAAATTCACGTTTTTTGTGAAATTTTACGACCAAATATACCTTTCTAGGCAAAGTTTGGTTCAATATTGCGTATTTTGGCAGCCATTTGATCTGTTTTGGCTCAATTTTGAGCAAAATTATTAGGTCCGTGTAGATTTGCCGATAGAAGCTCAACAATAAAATAATAAGCATTTTCCACATTACGATATAATTGCAAATACTTTATGAGTCAGTATAGCTGTTATTAGAGCCGTCTGGCGGCCATTTTGGATTTGGTAGGTTACTGATAAAAAGAAATCGATTTTCCGTTGCCCAATGGCCAGTGCTGTGCCCTTTGATGATTAAAGGGGGGAATTCTGGTTTGGCTGCCGCTTTACGACGCGGAAATCATGAAATTTTTAGCCAAAATTGATATTTGGCGCCGCCATTTTGTTTTTTTAAGTCAAAAATCAGGGTGAGCCCAAAGCGTATTTTAAACAATCTATGCTTATGCAACACAAAAAAACTTGTGGCTATGTGGTAGGAAACTAGATTAGTAATGACCTGGGATTGTACTGTCGATACGGTGCTGAAAGAAGATATAAGCCAGGGGCATGACATAGTCCGGCGGCTCCATCGACGATAACGGAATACAAGACCGTGAATCTAATGTTGCGTGAAGAGTCACTGAATTCGATTGCCCTATTGTCACAATTGTCCGGACTATGAGTACGCCGGACTATAATACTTTACCCCCGGATCTACCTCTGGCGCGATAAGGTGGACTTTAAAGTGGCCGTGTGGACGCGCGCCTGCTCGGATCTAAATTCTTTCGGTATTAGTATCGATTAAATTTGGTAGTGTTGACGCGCATTTACCGGTATGTAGCGCTTAGATCCGACATAACTTTAAATCCGATAAGCTTATTACCTGTACTAGCCTGACCCCGTCCGTGGTCCCTCGGTCAGCTTGGCATCGCGATTGTTTTTTAAAAACGTTCACCCAAAGAAAAGTTTAGAAGAATGAATTTAAAATTGAAGAACATGTGAAAACATCGTGACTTATCGAAATCGTTTTGTTCATGACACAGGAACCTAAACACCGTTGAAAAACTCTCACACAATGACAATTAAATGGTAATTAATGGCCCAAAATCAATTCATTTGTGGATGGGATGAAAGTGATACTTTCTGTGACAACAAATACAAAAGTAATGTAATGTCCTTCCGTGATGAAAAACAAGTGCTACGTGTCTGTCTCAAGATTTTCAATTTCAATTTTGGTGAAGATATATTTAGTCTATTGTAAGTTTAAATAGTGCAGGTCAATATAAAGTGCAGATAGTCAGCGTTGATTTTTTTCTAATGTCAGGTTACCCTCTAAGGAATAAACCACTTTGTACATTATTTGTGTCATCACAAAACCTTAGAGAAAGAAAAAAAAAAACCTTTCGAACTTAACACCCTATATATGCATATCTATCGCTCCCCTCTACCAACCCACGTCGGTAAGAGGCCGTAGCTGCATGTAATACAAAGGGTCGCAGTGCGAATCGGCCAAGCGACACGCTGGGTTTTTTCAACACTATCAGATCCGCTGGCCATCTCCAGGTTAAGATTAATTAAATATATACAAAACCTTAGAAAGTTTGAAGGTAAAAAAAAAACTAAGACCAAAATTAATTATAGTGAAAAAAAGTCCGTCTGTGTTGATGTTGTTTTTTTTTAACACCTTTCGCTTACAAAATGGCTGATCCAAAGGACCGCGCATAATATGGTAACTGCGGTACTGGGAGGTACTCCCCCCCCGTGTTTGCATGTTGTAATCCTGTTTTGGAGCTAGAAACGTCGCTCCGAGCCGAATTGACACACCGGGTGGTTGCGCGGTCGATTGCCCTAGGGCGGACACCCGGCTGTTTAAGCGCCTCCCCCCCTCTTCTCCCCCGAACACAACAACATAAGTTGCCTGTGGTATTAGCGGCTCTTCCGCTCGCCTTTCGCCAATTGCGGCCCCGCCCGCGGTTTTGAGTCCATACCAATGGATATGCATAGGGACTTCAAGACAACACGAAAAGTTTGAAAAGAGTGCAGGTGTTATGACCTACACGATTCGTGTTGAGTAATAAAATACCCGTCCCCGTTTGCAATAACTAACCAGTTTAAATTATAATAGCCGTTATGACACAAAGTTGTTAGGTCTAAGCTTGCCCAGCAACTTTTTGGGCATTTAGTTTTTGTTTGTTTTTTCCTTTGCTAATAATCGATGGAAATACTGGCTAAGGGGGTTTTAATTGCACAGGCCCTAAAGAGCTCAAGATTTATACTCAGCTAAATCGGAGGTTGGTAAGATCAAATTAGATTGCACAACGTTATAAACCATTTATAAAGAACACTGCTGAAACATTTTACAAAAGTATCGCATGTATCAGTGTTACCTTGCTTGTCCAAATTAGAAAGATTGGTCTTTTTAATAGATATGTGTATTACATTGATACAATTAGGTATAGAACGAGACGGGCAATTTGGCTTTTTTAGAAGTATGAAGCACTCAAATAAACGGCTATATTGAATTAGTAGATTCAAACGCTGATGCTGTTGAACGCAATGAAAGCACGTAAAATCACGATATTTGGTTGTACAAGATAGATATTATGGTTCAGAGGCATTGTACTTGATTGGTTTAAAAGCTATTTCAGCAACCGAAAACAATTTGTTGTTAGTCAAAAGCATGATTTTGATAAACAAGGTATCAAAATGTGGTGTTACCCCAGGATTGTGGCTCAGTTGCTTTTAATATGAGATAAAAATTATATTGTGAATACGATTCTCTATTTGAAATTATTTTTTTGCTGACGATACAACCATCTTGTATTCTCATCCAGATATCGCTCCCAAAATAATAAAATTAACAATGAACTTCAGGAAATTAGTAATTGGTTTCGTGCAAACAAATTATCCGTCAATGCAAGCAAGACTAATTACATGGTTCTTGGAACATATCACAATACAGCTGAATTAATTAATGTAAAAAAAAAAAACCATGACAATTGATTCTCAAGTAGGTAATTTTATTGAAAAAATGAAACTTAATATCAAGCTCGACGGTGTTTCATAATCTCAACCAAATTTTAGGGAGTCATTATTAACGAAAATTTAACTTGGAAAAACACATTGTTGCAATTTCACAAACCATTTCAAGGAATGTAGGAATACTGACCAAACTCAAACACTAAGTACCTAAAAATATTTTATATTCGTTATATTGTACTTTAATTTTGCTTTATATAAAACTACGGTGTCTGAATGTAATAATACAAAACACTTCAGGAACCGATTAAAATCAAGTTTAATTTCCAATTACAAATGATTTTGTTTTCGGAGCAGGTCATATGCATTTGTTGTTTTTGTGTAGGATTGTAATGTGCTTGTTTTGGTAATTGAAATTCTTAAGTTTAGGGCATGGTCGCTTCAGGTCTTATATTGGCTTTTTGATCATGTCCTCAATATCATGTTTGTTTTTAAAATGTTTGCCTTTTGTTGTTGTATGATGATATTGAAATATGATTTGATATATGATTTATATGAGGTGATAGCACGTGAAATATTTTCAACTGCGAGACAGTATAACAATAAATAATAATAATATTTTGTACATGGCCTACTTCTTCTTCTTCTTTTCTTTCTTTTTCCCCCTCTCATTTCAGGATTTTTAGGCAAAATTATAATCAATGAGTACGCTGAATAAATATTGTTTTAAAAAAGGAATGTCAGTCTTCTATTATACGCTCTATGAACTGAAGATGCACTCTTAAAAATGACCATAAAAACGTCGTTTAACCTAACAAGCTGAGACCCCGACATGCAAACTACTCTTAAAACGAAGTTTTTTATAATGATTTTTAACAGTGTGATGAGTTTAAATGCAAAACAAGAAACGTGTTTCGCTTCCTTCCACTCAACAACAGACAGAGAATGTTAAATACCTGACGTATCGTCTCTACACCCAAAGAATTCAAACAACGCTGCTACTGTAAATTCCCATGTTTTTGGTTCGATTCGTAGGTAACGAGTAGTAATGGCGTTGGAGAAAGTATTCACCCTTGAACTATCTTTGCAATAACCACTGTTTGTGGTAAAGACCTATAAGAGATGAGGGCATATTGAGCACATAAAGTTATTGAAATAAAAAGTAAACATTTCATTTCGGATATAAGAAACTTGACTCGCGTTTATTATTGGTCATCTGAGTTGAAAAAAAATCATATCTCTGCAAAAACTATACACACTGGCCAAAAGTATTGGAACATGCAGAAAAGCATTTTATAATAAAAATTAATTTAAAATTATACCATGAGTTTCTGACTGCACAGTACGTAATTATTGTCAAAAGTTGTGATTCATAAACAGATGCTGTTTCCCAGAATCAAGTAGTGCGAAAACCTTTTAATTTGGTTGTCTTGATCCCTAAATATGGCGGGTTAAAGGAGCTGGCTAATGATAACTTGCCGATTGTACTCCAGAAGAAATACGGGCACATGAACGTCAAAAGGCTGTAAAATAGTCGCGTAAATGTTTAGGGCGAAAATCGGAGTGGTTGTATAGACCGGAAATTAGATAATGTCAATAAAAGATGGGAGCACGTTCATCGCCGATGGACTCAGGAAATTTAATGGCAAGAAAAAGGTCACGTGATAACTTTAAAACAACTTTTTAATCGCACCGTTGACGTTGTGCTTTTTATCAGCCAATGTGAACGCGTAATTAGATATGATTTACGTAAACCACGTGATTTGAATAGCATTTGGAGTGTCTCTGAATTTCTCAAATTTTTCGAAGACCACTGTCTTCTATTGACTTTATCTCATTTCCGGTCCACACAACCACTCTGATTTTCTCCTATAAACATTTAAGTAAACCTAATGAACCCGTAAAATTCATTAAGCGGCTGTTTTGAAGCCATTTATTTTGTTTCTGTGACTGTTATTCTATCATGGAGTGCATTCGGCAAGTTATCGTTAGCAGTTCATTTAATCTGCCATATTTAGGGAACATGACAATCAAATCAAACGTTTTTTTTTCACCCTCTCAGATTCTGGGGAATAACAGCTGTATGAAAAACAACTTGGAATGAATACGTATTGGGTGGGCAAGCATCATTGTATAATTTGAAACAGTTGGTGATTATGAATTTCGTTTTAAGCATGGTGCAATACTTTTGGCCAGTTGTGTGATTAAATATGAACTTGTGAACAGATTAGATTTAGAAAGTTAATTTTAGAATGAAGCACATCGACGTGTCGCATAGAGACATCCAATTTGTTGCTTTGATTTGATTTGAAGGAGTAGGAGTTATAAACTACCTTAGTCTCCAATCTCCGGACTAGACAAAGATGAATATTATTAATCTAATTCCCTGGGAATAGATACGGTTATTTAGGCCAAAATTTGGCACTTCGACTATTCTATCAACGGCTTGTCGTGTATATTACGATTATCTAATGACCCAACGGTTTTATTGAAAAAAAAATAAATATGAAAAGAAATTGAGCAACAGTGCTTTATAGTTACATACAGATTTAATTTGAATTTGTTAAACAATTGAATAGATGATTAACTTTAGTCTTACCAAGCCTTTTGTAACACGGTTTAAAAGGGGGTGGTGGTTACCCACCCCCCGAAACTCATTTAATAATTAATAAAGCACCCAATGCTTATGATTTTGATACCAGTGAATAGCTAGGGTGCTCATCTTTCCATTGATACAAAATAAGTACCACATATCAGTAGTTGTCCACATGACGTCATTAATGGTCCGCGAGTCGGCAAATTAGCATTTTTTCCACAGAAAATGTGTGCTGAAAAACGGGATCACACATTACGCTCCCACCATAGCAATCATGTTAGGAGCGTCCGTATCAGGATACACGCGGCCCCGGATCAGCCACACTCAGTTGAATAAACTCCTGACACACCACAACCTTACCAATGACTTGTGCATCGCTAAGGAAGAAGAAGAAGCATCTGTACTGCTGGCACACAGAGCCACCATTCGTTTCCGCATCGCTAATGGCGGGATATCTTAGACATGGCACGACGTCATGGGACTCCTAGCAGCCAAGCGCTGTGTAAGTTCTGCGAATTTTAGCTTGAACAACGGAATGAAAAAAAAACGGTTTCGCGGTACCGTGGTGGATATCGCGAAATTCAAGAATCAGGTGGTTCGATATGCTGTTAGAAACGGGTTCCTGACAAAAAAGTCCCCTTAGCGCACTAGTTTTTGTAAGCTGGCGCTTTGTGTGGCATGACTTGACATCAGCAATCGAGAATTGAGGCAGCTGACAAGGTAAGAAGGAAAATTGATTGTATGGAATTATATTTTCACGTTTTTTCGTCTTTTCCAAAAAAATAAACATATATTATAAACTAGTCAAGTAACTAGAAAATTTTAGTAGGAATATTTTGTGCGGAATCGTTACGATGGCTAAGTATTTTGCGCAATCTTCCAGTGTTACCGCAAGTACAAAAAATCCAAATCAACGCTCAGGCCTACGAGCGGTCCAGGAAAAGTAAGTACTGTGTAACAGACTGCAAAAGATTTATCAAATTAGTTACTGCGCCGAAGAGATTAACGTTATCAGGCCGTCTTATGGAATGCATGCAAATGAAACTAAATCTCAATATCTCGGAAAACGAAGGGGGCTCTATGAGATTTTGCATCAGAGGGTCCGTACTATATTTTGTTTTCATATGTATCGTTAATGGGTTCTGAACTATAGAACCTGGAGAAAATTGAAGAGGTTTTGTCGGGGCTCGGGTATTCGGTTGCTCGCAAACACGGAAAAAGGGAACAAGCAAATCGCTACGGGCCGTCCCTTTTCCCACAATGCCTTGCGGTATTTCCGTATTGAGAATTTTCAAACGCTTGGTTCAATTTACGCCCCTCAAATTTAGAAGAAACAGGATTACGTACTTAACGGACCGCCGTACGCTCAGCCGATAATGATGTGGTTGATAAACTCCCTCGGGCAGTGAAGATTTGCCAAGTTTGCCAAGATTCAACAATGGGCGGCGCGTGTGCCAAGACGAACGTAAATGGGTGTGCGGTTTAGAAAGAAATTCGAATTAGGGTTTAGAATAGAAATGTCGGATCATGCGGTTTGCAGCTTAAATGATTGCAATTGATAGTTGTACAGAAACATAGGATAGAGATTTTAGAGCTATTCTGTGCATAATATTTTAAAAAATATACCCCAAATTGGTCTTGTCTGGCAACCACCCTCCTACACTTCGACTTTGTGGCATACCCTTAACCCCATTGAAGGTGCTACTTTAGCATTTTTTTCGCTGAAATGACTGGAAAAGATGAGCACAACGATACCGAGGAAGCTTTTGCAAAAGGTTATTTTATCGCACCGGAAGCAAATTTACCGGGGGGGGGGGGCGGTGTAATCACCCCCGGTAGATGACGGGTTAAAAAACATATCCCCATTGTGGAGCTGAAATATGAAATCCACTGCATCGCAAAATGGGGGACTATGCGATCTTATACACAGCGAGTCTTCCAACATAGAGTTTAATTTTATGCAGTGCTACGGCCGAAAATACCGGGCTATGCCGAAACCCCGATACGGAATATTACCTTGCAGTACGGCAGAGACATCTGCCGGAACACCGCGTTTCATGAGTTCATGACGAAAAACGAAAATGCGGGCTACTTCATAACCCTGCGTTGACGCAGGGTTACTTGCGAAACAATGGGTGTCAATTGGCTATACGGACACAGGATGACACAAAATTAGTGTTAAGTTGACTCAGCTCGTACGACAGGCTAAGATGGGCTTTAAACTTACAATTTTAGGGGGCGTTCATTATTTTCAAGGGCGGGGCCGGAGAAATTGAAAGATGTGTTTGGAAAATTATATAACCCCTACTGACTCATATTTACACCCCATCCCACACAATTAGGTAATAATAATATGATTTAATGTTGATGCTTACTTAGAAATGTCTAGATAGATGCTTGGTTTACTGAATAATAAATTTCCACATGACCCCTCCATCAGAAAAAAAAATAAAATAAAAACCACATAACCCCCTATTTGTCAAGTAAAAATCACATCTGTAGGTCTAATCCCCTATACATGTTTGTACTCACCGGACCCTAATCAAACCCTAACCTTAATCCTAACCCAAACCCATGCTACATAAACGAGTTAGGCATTAACACTAAATAGTCCTTATTCCTATCCGTAAAACTAACCCCTACGAATTAAACCCGTTGTAGGGCCCTAGCGTAGCCAACCCTATCCCTAAACTAAATCCATACCCCTTACCAACCCTAACCCTAATCTTAAAAAACCTTCCTAATCAATAAAAGGGCCCTTTAGTGGGTACATGTGGTGCAGTGGATCAGCACTGCATCATAGCATAAGGTTGTGGGTTTCGAGCCTCGCTACGCACTTGGGCAAGGCAACTTTACCTGCTTGCCTCTCTCCACCCGGATATAAATGGGTACAAGCTATGCGGGGAATGAAATCCAGTACTCGCTGTTTCGGGAGGAGTGGCGAACCCACCACAGCAACTTATCTGAGGGAGTCGGCCCAAACGGACAATGACAGAGCGATGGGCCCACTCCGCCTTTTCCTTTCGGGGGGGGGGTTTTTTTGGGGGGGGTGGAGGGCGCCACCCTTCGAATTTTTTACAATGGAAGCATATGTATATCAATGCATATTAACGTCGACATTGCCTCCGAATTCGACTACCTTGCTAAACGGACTCGGGAATCATCTTCATAGTGTCTATGTGGTGCTTTTGGGTTTACAAGATCGTACAACATTGTATTCACCGTCTACAGCTTTTCCAAATGCCAAAGCCTGATTTTCTAATTAGTTTCATTGTAGCATTGTTCATAAAATCACTGATAATCCCCAAACATGTGCACTACACATCAACAACACGATATTTTCACTTCCCTTCTCCTCTGCCAAATGCTCCGGTTCTTCGGCGTTTCGAGAGGAGGGAAGTTCGGGACCCGGGTATTTCGGCACCCAGGTGTTTCTGCACAACCGCCGTATAACTCGGCAGAGGAGAAGAAAGTGGAAAGGAACGTGCTGTCGATGGTCTGTGCACGTGTTTAGGTACTGATTTCTGGACCAGAAAGCGATAAAATGGACCCAGAATATATAAAATGGAGCAGAATACGATGATGAAAAAATTTGCCCGTGTCCGTTTTACAAGGTAGCCGAAGTCGGGAAGTATAATTCATACATTGGTATAATGCAAGCATGGGTGGCATAAGGGACAGACTATTCACACCCCTTGCCGAAGACAAATCGCATCTGGTTTATGGAATGGATTGGCTCCCATTTTTACGGATTAGGGTAAACTCCCTTGAGCCTATTGATTCGTGGATTCGTCGTCAGGTGGAAGTTAGGCACAACAGCCTGAAATGGAAATGTGGAGTACAGATTTTCTATGATAGATTTGGTTCATTAGGACCTAAGCCAATTAATTTTTGGAGGGTGTGAAAATTTGTTTACAGTGAAATTTATGAAAATCATATGCTGCTACCCATGTCCAACATCAATAAACATCCTTAAGTGTTTCCGTTAGAGACAAATATCTCTCGGTAATCCCGGTGGTTTAAGCACGAGAAAGTGTGGTTAATGTTTTTATCGTTACATTGCCACAAAACTCCAATATGGCTGCTCAAAGCTCAAAATATGCTCTCGGAATCATTCAAATGACTTAACTCCTCCATTATACCTATTCACGCTATTGAATAAATACTGAACAACCTCAAATCTGTTCTGAAGGGTTCAAAATCTGTTACAATTGATCACTTCTGCACGTGTTACTTTAACACCTCTAGAAGGCATTACAACGCATCAGGACCAGGTGGTCTGCACATTTTGCAGTTTAGATGCTTGATTCCAGTGTGTAGGGGTAAGTCGGGTAATGCCGACACCATTCGATTGAAGCCAATAACCCATGTTAAAACAAGGTTTGGTAAATATAACCATATCAATAAAAAAGTGTTAAGCAAAACTCTAACTATACACATGTTTTTCTAACTCCAAATCTTTCAGAAAAGAAGTTATGATCAAAATCAAAAACGATGGCGTCGATCGGGATTACCCGACACCTCACGGCTAATGCCGAACGGGATTTTTCAATGGCAGCCACTTTGAGGGACAAACATAGCAATTTTTGTTTCTTGCAACATAAAAGTTATGATATCATGTCTATGAAAAGCTCGATGAGAAAAAAAAAAAAAAAAAAAAATTTCAAATTAGGTAGATGAGATGGACACACCTAGATTGGTGGCCATGGAAACGCGTAGTTCGGGTAATTCCGAACGGCCGTTCGGGATTACCCCAACACCAGGACGACGTTTTAATCTCGTTACTTTCATCAATTTCGTCATGGACGTGCCCCCTGTTTTACGTGTTTTAATTGTGAAGGAACCCTAGTCCTATTAAAACTATTAAACCCCTTTATCTCTCTTCTTGTAGATGTGGATATGTGATCCACAAATATATGTTCCGCAATATTAATTTTCACTAAAAAGTGCTTTTTGTAATTCTCGCGAGAACGTGCGAGATTTCCATATGGTAAGTTTACATTTGAATAAGTCCAAAGGCAGCTAACACCACAGGGTGGTAACACACGGCCTCCCTCTGCCGCAATAGCGAAATCGATGCGTTCGGGATTACCATCGTTCGGGATTACCCGACTCTCCCATATATGCATGCTTTATGCTTTACATTATGAGATACATGATTTGATCACTAGAACCCTTACCTGGCCATTTCTCTGAATGGACATTTTCAAACTTCAAGAGGCCAGCCATTACAGCCGCCTTTAAAAAATAGTAAACCTACATTATATGTGTATTATATGTAGTTACATCAACTAATTATTATTATAAAGGTGTAAATTAAGGTATGGGATAAGTATTTGACCCTTTGACATTCTTACCTGGAATTTTCTGTTCTGTTTCTTTAACATGCAAAAATGTTAAAATGGGGGCCAATGTGGCTGCCTTTTTACCTTCTTTAAAACTTATAAATTACGATACATCTGTATTGTATTTAGTTAAAACACCCAAAATGAGTATTAAAAATTAAATTAAAGTATGAGATGTATGTCTTTGAGCATTAATACTCGTATCTGGTATATTTGTTTTGACAACATGCTTAAAATTCAAAATGACGGCCAATATATTATGAATATATGACAATTTGTAGGTTTTAAAGATCTTAAAAGGCAGTCATATTGACTGCCATCTTGATCGGTAAGCTTGTTAACACACTTGAAATGTCAGATATGAGTTCCTACTGGGTATAGAGCGCAGAATTATGCCTCTATTACAAATACTTGATGAGCTATGGTCAATTAAATGATTTCAGGGCATACTGGGTTTAGGGTGGCCATATTGGATTTGATGGTAATGTTGTGATCAAATCACGTCAATAACCCGTCCAAAAGATTCCTCGTGCTTTAAAACCTGGATCTATTGCATAAAATTATGGCCATTTGAATGAATTTGAGAGTGATAGCGGCCATATTGGATTTCTAGGAAATGCACTGCACGAAATTTTGCACACCCTCCAGAAATTATTAGAAAAAGCCTGTACTCCATTTCCACCCTGTACCCACAATTCCTCCTGACTATAGGTTTTGGGGTAATGTTAGAGTTAGGGTTAAGGTTAGGATTGGGTTACGGTTAGGGTGAGTTTTTAGGGTTACGATTAGGGCCTACAACTCGTTAATGTCGTAAGGTATGGATTTGCATAAAAGGTTAGGGTTTGGATAGGGTTTAGAGTATATCTGGAGATTGCTGAAGCAACAAACATTATAATACAAATTTTTATTTTAAAGCTATTCTCAGCCTGCCGTACAAGCTGATTCAACTGGACACTTATTTGGGTCATCCAAGGTACGAATGGCCGATTGAGAAAAGAACTTGGTTACATTTTGACAATGAAACGCAATTTGTTTCAGCTCATGTGTCAATCGGACCATCCACAAATGTCATCAGTTGTTTAAAGCAATAATGGCACATTTTTTGAAGCGCGCCCCCAATTTTCATAATTTGACAGTTACGTTGGTAATTGTCTAGGAATCTATACCTGCGAACGAGAATGCTAAAAAATGCGTATTTATCATAAAATAAGCGATTTTGTAATTGGAATTGGGATCCCAGATTGGACTTAACGGCAGAGCTGGAAATGCTACGTTTATGTCCGTCCGTGATGAAATAATGCCACCTCGAGAAAATTACCTCTGATTGACTTGCCTGAACAAATAAAACAACTAATGGATGAGCGTAGACACGTACATGGCGCTATTTCCCGGCTATTTCACATTGGAAGGCCGTTTCCAGCAGCCGATGAATTATTATCGGAGATCTCCGATAATAATTATTCTAATTACAAAATTCCTTCGTTTGTGACACACAGACATTTCGAGCTTAACCATTCATAGGTATAGTTTACTAGCCAGTTACCAATGCAACCGTGTAAAATTCTCAATTTTTTTGCCAAAATATAAAATTGGGGGCGCTCTTCAAAAAAAATGTGCTAATATTGCTTTAACCCTAGTCTTGCCAAGCCTATTTTTCTAACACGGTTTACCAAGGGGGGGGGGGGGTTACCACCCCCTCGAGAGGACCGTGCTGTGCATTACCGTCCAGTTTCCCTTACTTGTATTTGCTCTATAATTTTGGAACATATCATCCACTCAAACATGATGGCTCACTTTGACAGATACTCAATATTAACTGCATGGGTTCAGGAGCAATAGGTCATGCGAAAGTCAGCTTATTTTAACAATATTATGATCTGGCCAAGTGTCTTGACAAAAAATCACAAATGGACGTAATAATTATGGACTTCACAAGGCTTTCGATAGCAACACTCACGGATGGATAAGCAACTTTCTCAGGCACCGTGTTCAGAGGGTCGTAGTCGTTGGAGAACATTCGTCATGGACTGCGGCTGTTTCAGGCGTCCCTCAGGCCACGGTGCTTGGTGCGTTGCTTTCCCTTACACATATAAATGACATGTCAAATAACCTACACTCATCATTAAGATTATTTTGCAGATGACTGCGTCATTTATTATGAAATCAAAAATGAATTTGACGCTAGTGAACTCCAAGAGGACTTAGATACAATGAGCCTTGTGCACAAGTGATCTAAATTGTATAATATAACAGATTTAATGTTTTGTAATTGGTTTTGGTTCAAGAATTTGGTATGTCCAAAAAACAATATTACATATATAGTAAAATTACACACAATTTATAAGATTGAAACTTAATGTCCAAAAGAAGCGTTGCAGTTCAACGATGATATGTCCTCACAGCCAAGACTCCAAAATGACAGCATGCAAAGTCACACTTATAAATCCTCAGGTAATATTCCAGTGAAATCTTCTCAGTCCTGAAGGTAACTTTTGTCCAGCAGTTCAAGATGACAAGGTTAAATAAGTCCCTCCACGACACTAATAGTCCACAGTATATCAGTCCAAGATAATCACCACGATTTCTATCTGTCCAAAAATTGGAATCCTATTTTGATACCCAGCACTTCTGGCTTCAAAGACGACAGTAGAATAATTACAGTACCTTGCTCACGTGGAATTATAAATCCTGGCACTATGTAATCACAAATCTACTACCATTATTGTAGATTAAAACTAGCTATATTTAACTATACTATAAAGCTCCTGGTTACAACTGCTGCTGGCAAATCTAACCCCTTGCAACTCTGCTTTATACAATCATTTCACAAAGTTCCAAAGTCTTAAAATGGATATTACCACAGCATAATACATAAATATAACCTTGCACTAGCTGACCAATTGGAATTCACATAAATTACATCATCTGAATTGCATCACTTCACATATATAACTCCATGGGGGAATCCCCAGATTTTGCAATGTTTTGATCTCAAAGTATAAACAAGTTGACACAGTTTCTAAGTTTACATCTTGGGGAATTCCCCTTTCTCCCTTTGTGCAATCTATCTAACAGGTGCACCTTGCACAAACAACACTAGGGGAATCCCTTGCTCTTCTTTTTATCATAAACAAAGTACTTTTCCCGTGAGAAATCTTTTCTCAAATAAAATTGAGAAAATAATATTTTAATCAAAATTTTGAGGGTAATATAACACTGGGGAGCTCTAAACTGAACAAAACATGGGCCACCCCTACTTAGGTGTCTTTATCAACAATGAAGTTCTCTTGGAACAACCATGTTCACAACATCACAGCCAATGTCAGCAGTTTACTAGGATTTATAAAACGGAACTTTTATTCATGCCCGAAACAAGTCAAAGAAACTGCCTACAAATCCCTTCGTTCGACCGGCGTAGAAGTAACTATCGTCCCGCGTACTCATAGTCGGGAACAATGGTGAACATAGGGTAATAGTTTCAGTTGACTCTTTAAGCAACATTAGTTTCCGCTTTATTCCGTATCGTCTATGGATCCCGGACATGGCTCTCGCCGGACTAATTTCTGCTTTCACACAGGACTATAGTCGAAGGGAGCCATAGTACCGGGCTCCATAGACGTAACGGAATAAAAGCGTGAAAATAATGTTGCGTGAAAGAGTCAACTGAGTAGCGGTCTGTGAGTACACCGGACTATAAATACACCGATGGTAGGAATTATAGTACCCAAATGTCACCAAAATAGGACCGCTTAAAAACGAAGTCTAAAAAGTTGGTGTAGAGTCCTGGGGGGGGGGGGGGTCAGCGGTAACCTCCGTAGATACTCGACTAAGAACCGCGCGTCGGTGAGCCCCAGTGATAAGGAAGATTGCATAAACATACACACGCCAAAGCCGGTGCAATCACCAATCTTGCTAAATCCACGATCTTTTGGCTACTCGCCCTGCAAAGGCCCACGGCGAATTTTTCATCTTCATAGGGGGGAAACGACATTGTAAAAAAAAAGTAGAGATAAATGGATGACAAATGGCTGTGTAACAGTTGCGATACAATAAAAAAGAAAAGAAGCGAGTGAGCACCCAAAGAGGTTTATAGATAGAGAGGAAAACGTTACGTAATCTGTAGAAATACACGGCCGCATGTTTTCCGACCACAAGAAAAACATAAGTACCAACAATAGAAAGCAATGGCGGCCTCCGTTCTTCCACATACTGTGGGTGCCGCTTTACACTAATCGGTAGTGATACAAATAATGTATGTGTTAGAGGTGGCAGGTGTAATAATAGTGTTACCGGGATCATGTGCTCAATACTCTTTTTTCTCATATGCCAATGCGAGCTTCGGTGAAAAGATGTATTTCAATGAGGCGTTTATTTAAATCAAGACGACTGATGTGTCATTCATTGTTGTGTGGCCATGGGTAGGACAACCTTTAACCACCCAATCGCAACCCAAAATCCAAACCAACTGATATTTTGGAGGATGTTGTATCGATGTGACATTATGTGTGTATACAAGCACCAAAAACTAATAATTATTCCGTGCAATATTCAAAATGTCAGCGCCCAGCACGTACGAGGTTTTGAATGGGTTTTCACCCACTTGGTGAGCACATCATGGAACCGAAATTCTTTCTTAGTACCTTTCATGTATCACAGTAGCATCTTGCTAATGTCGATCGTTTCTATGTTGCGTGTAGGTATTGTATATATCGCCAACAAATCGCCTCGCTATTCTAAGTGGTGAAGAGTGTGTTATAATCTCTCACTCGGCGCAGTTCGAACGCCCCACTTGCTCAATTTTGATCAATTTAATTTGTTCACGAATTTTCGTTCACAGGAAATACATCGATTCCACAAAGAGTTAACAGCAAAAAGTATGGTTTAAATGCTCCATAACTTCAATTTGAGTTCTTTTTTTTTTTTCGGTAACTTTTCGACGATTTGTGTCGATTTCTTTCTCGCGCGTCTGCCCTCAATTGGGCTGAGAATTTTTAGCAACTCTGCAGTGTGTATGCATAACCCTCTGGGCGAGTTCCAAATTGTGTAAACGTTTTTCTATAGAGTGTGAACTGCGCCTATTGATGAGATTTCGATTTATTCCGATTGACTACGTGCTTTAACCCACTTTTGGCCTCGACGACCCTCTAAGCAAGAGTGTTCAACGCTGGACCGGCTGGTTATTAGCTTATTTTGTGAATATTGCTCGGTAACAGCTTGTTTTTGAATTTGCTCGAATGTTCAGGAGGGTCGAATGCAACTACCCGAGCAGATACTTATTTGAATGAAGATACCAGTGTGCCTATAAACTAGATTCTATTGATAGTGGAAATAGCCTCTACTTTTTGTAGTATATTGAGGTATGAATGAGGGGATTAGTATATAAAACCTTTAGTCCGTGTATTTTGTGGTAATGATGTGCGCTATAGCCATGATATCCAACCCTGAGCGTTGGGTCCTCACAGTCCCAATCATAGTCCAAAGCATAAACCCTAGAAATGTTCAAGAACCTCAAACTAAATCCAGGAATAGTTTTCAGTTGAAGCAGGTGAAAGCTGATTTTATGAATAGTGCAATAAAAGTTCGCATTTCTTGGTATTGAGTATTATATTTTGGTATACGACACGAAAACAAATTTAATTACATCTGTCCAGATATTATATCCAAAACAGGCTTCTTTTGGGAGTAATAACTTCACAATGTCGAGTTCCGTGCATTTTCCCTATACCAACTTATGTGTGCTGTGCAGGATGTATTTTCAACATTCTCGTTTTATGGAACGTAATGTAACAACGATTCTTAAAACCCTGCAGGAGCATGTCCAACTTATTGCAAACCCTGATCTGGGAACCTCTCTCTACATAGAGACAGACAAGAACTTGAAGACTCCCAATACTTATGATTTTGATACCAGTGGATAATTATGGTCCTCTCTCTTTCCATTGATACCAAAATAAGTACTAACATACCTAGTATGGTGTCCAATGACGTCATAAAGTTCGTCAGTCGGCAATATTGGCTTTTTTCACAGAAAATAGGTAAAATCCGATTTTGCAGTAAAAAGGTAAGGGGGAGATATAGTAAGTAAGCAAAAATGACCGTTTCTGGTGGGTAACATTCTTTTTGAGACACCCTGTATGTATTTGATCACTGGAAACCTGTATTTGACATTTGTCTGTCATTGAAATCTTCCAAATTCAAGATGGCAGCCAATATAGCAATTTAAAGATATTTAAAACCCATATTATATCTGTATTATATGTAGTTACATCAACTAATTATTATTATAAAGGTGTAAATTATGATATGGGATAAGTATTTGACCATTTTGACATCCTTATCTGACATATTTGTTGCGTTAACATGCAGAAAAAAAGGAAGACGGGGGCCAATATGGCAACCTTTTCACCTCTTTAAAATCTATAAATTACGATATATCTGTATTGTATTTAGTTATAGCATCCAAAATTTATTATTAAATTTAAAAATTTATTATTAAATTAAAGTATGAGGTGTATGTCTTTGAACATTACAAACTCGTATCTGGCATTTTGTTTTGACAACCTGCTTAAAATTTAAAATGCCTGGCAATATATTATGAAGATATTGCAATTTGTAGGTTTAAAGATCTTAAAAGGCAGTCATATTGACTGCCATCTTGATTGGTAAGCATGTTACCACTTCCTACTGGTTATAGAGCACAGAATTATGCCTCTATCACAAATCCTTGATGATTTATAGTCATTTGAATGATTTCGGGGTGGCCATATTGGATTTGATTGTAATATTGTGATCAAATTACAACAATCAAGAACCCGTCGAGTAGATTCCTCGTGCTTAAACCATGGATATAAACATAAAAAACCTATGGCCATTTGAATGAATTTGAGAGTAGCGGCCATATTGGATTGCGAGAAAATGCCACTGCACGAAATTTTGCACACCCTGCCAAAAAATTATTGGCTTAGGCCTCATAAACAAACATCGACCAATAGAAAAGTATGTACTCCATTTCACCTACACCCAGTATCGAATCTGTGGTTGAAGTAATATAATAATCCTACACAGACGATAGCTAATTGGATAGCAACTGTGACCGTGTTTACTTCCTTATACAAAATTTATCGTGCTCTAAAAACCCTTTCAAATTTAGTTTCATTCGCTCTATATGCCCAAATGCATGGTTAACATGTTCAAAACTACTTACACATACCACTTGGACTCAAATCTCCATAACGGGGCCAAAAAATTTTCCCGCCATTTACCAACTCGTTCGGCACCTGCAATGTGATATAAATTCACATGTTTAAATAATATAAAGTGACGTAAAGGTTCATGTCAAACTCCTTTGTACACAAGGGAGAATAAGCCGTTTTTCGTGATTGCACATATCCTCGAATTCAACCATGTTCAGTTTACCAACATACTGCAATACACTTCGCACGTTACACGTTTGACCATGATATTTCCAAGTTGTATCAGGGATACTCGCGCACACCATTGAGCCTCGTGTAAATCAATGGCTTTAAACCAAATGACTGCTCATCAAACTCTACGCAAAATAAAAATAATTCTTAATCTTTCTTATCTATTATAACAATCATTTGGTCATTGAAAATTAAATAAATATGAATGGCGGATTACCATGTACAAATTTCACGTGCCTTGTATGATGATAACATTCCATATTTCCCAATTTTGAAGTTTAGCCAAGCGTAATGATTTCCAAAGAGCAGGGAAGTTATAAAAATGACATCGGGATTTATTTGTATAGCGTGTTTATCAACAAAGTCGGAGTAGGTATTGAGTGCAACGATCGTTTACTTCTATTTTTTAAAATTCGACCTTTCAATTTTTTGAAATCTCGTGAAGTTTTGAAAGTTAACAATTGTGTTTACGTGATTGGTAAGAAGATGCTACTTTGAAGAAGAAAGGAAACAAAGTCCATAAACCAGGTAAAATCAGGTATGTAGGTTTGTGTGTAACACGTCACAGCGCAATCCAATTAGCTATCGTCTGTGGTTGAGGATTAATACTCAACCACAGATTCGATCTGTGTAATTTTTCACCCTGCGACCATAGCGTCCTCCTGACTATTAAGGCACCACCTGCGGCACGTAAGAACACCTTTAGGGGTTCCTGTCAGGCTTTCTACAAATCACTCAAACCGCCCCCCCCCCCCCTTTGTACTCGAGAATGTGTTGACAAAGTCTATACAAAAATTATCCTTTTCTAATCTTATATATTGGCGTGAATTTAACACATTTGACCTTATTTCAAAATATCCCTTATTAGTTACCCTTTATTTTTCATTAATTACCCCACATTTCCCAAGGTTGGGCCCAAAATTCCAGATTCAGAATTTTCATATAGAAAAATATTCAAACCTTCTTCCCAAATCTCGAGAGAAGGATTCTCATTATGACCCTACTAAAACAACACTTTTTAGCAGAAGCAATTCTTTAACGTGACCTGAGCTTGCGAGCCATCCATGAATGTACGTCAGTGCGTTTTCATCAACACCATATTTAACCTGGAGCGTAAAAAACGCAGTATGTTAACTTCGTGTGACCAATGCAGGTACGTTTCTAACCCAGTCACAATAACTAGATTGATAAAGTCAACCGTAACCAAGGTTTAGGGTCCTTTTTCTTCTGTCGCCAGAGGGCCTTATGAGGGAATAAGGTATTGCCTACCGTCCTGCAAGTTCAATAGTTGAGTATAGAACTAATGGTTCGATACCTACTTTGGCTAAGTTGGAGGTCATTTATTGATGTCTGCCATACCAAGAGGTCCACTAAGTAGCATTCTGTGAACAGTTAAAAGAAATACTATAGTTCATAAGACTAAAGCAAATATGCAAAAGAAAACAATTTCGGGGACATTGTGTGAGAAATTGTCACAGAATTTTTGCTATTTTCATGATGATTAACTTGGTCTTCCAATCATTATCAGTAGGCATCTGTTGAAATATAAACTTACTGGAATTCACTTAAAGTAAATAAGTATCGCAAACCGGCCAAAGTTGAGATCCGAATGAAAATTGGGGGACTTTTCTAACACAGTAACAATTGCATAACACACAGTAAATTGCAAATGCCTGTGTAGAAATCATCGTCACCTTAACATAAAAACAGCGGCGTAACAGGCGGGTGGGGCAGGTGGGGGGCAGGTTGCCCTGAAGACTTGGCCGGGAACCCTTTGCAATATGCTTAAATCAGCCGTTTTTTAGACCTCTGACCGGTACAATTGGCATTTGACCCCCCTGAGAGGGAAAATTTCCTAAGACTGGGAATTTGCCCCTCAGAGCAGGCAGGGCCTGATACGCCACTGCATAAAACCTCTTGTGTTTTGTAGGAAAACCACACATGTCGAGCAAATTTACAAACAGATTGGGGTATTTTAATGATCTATTTTTTTAGTTTTTCATAATTCATACACGAAAAATGTCAAACTTAAATGCTAGGTCAACCAACAAAATATTAGTACCAGGACGAGCATTTATTTTTAGCAGAGTAAGGATATTACGAGTCCCTAAAAAGCGTAAATTAATGTAAAAAATAGCGAAATATAAGAATTATTGGAATGCGTAGAAGAAAGAAAATAGGTTTAAGGTCATTTCAGCCACGTTTACTCGTCAAGAATAGCATTAAATACCTAAAAACTTACCAGTTGCCAGCTGCAGGTGATCGCCCAGTGTTGAGTCTACAACAATTATATAAAAAGAAAGTCTTGTAATCAATCAACTTTAGGAGTGAGTTACATACAGAGGTGAACACTACTGTAAGGGAGTTTCCGTAACCTAGTCCATCTGGGGGGGGACACACACTTTTCGCACACACTTATGAATTAAACCTGTGCGGGGGGGGGATTTAGTTCCGTGAGGTTCCGACTTCAAAAGTGTGTCAGAAAAAAATGTGGGCAGATGGGTCAGGCTAAGGAATTTACCCTACTGTAAAGGCATCTCTGCCCGCCAAAAGTCAGAACTATCGCACCCATTTACACAAAACAAATGAGCCTTGTGCACAAATGATCTTGAACTTATATAATAACACAGATTTATTAATTTTTTTTATCAAAACGATTAGTTCAAAGAATTTGGAATGGCAAAAACACAATTACATGCAAGTTAATTTGTACACTCAATAATGTCCATATGAATATCGATACTTATGTCCACTCCAACGTGGCCGAGAAGGATTACAGTTATGTCCTACAGATATGTCCTTACAGTTGTAGCTGCAGATATATTTTCACAGAAAAGTCCTGAGGAATTTTCTTCATAAATTAAGTCATTTTCGAGGCAGCTTCTGAAGATAAGTTTGTCCAGCAGCACAAGGAAAGTATTTCCACAAGTCGCAAATATCCACTTTAGGAAAACAAACTAGAATCCTTTTTGATCCTAACATGAAGCTCTTTCGGTTCAAAGATCACAGCAGAACCAGTAGTAACTTTTGAGCCCAATGAATCTAAAGATCGGAGATTTAAAAGGTAATCCTAAGGATTGTGGTGAGGGACCAACCAATGTAGATTTCAAGGGATTAGCAGCGATTTTATAATCCGAAACATCGAAAAATCATAAAAATTCAATTTTTATATTTTTGTTACTGACAGGGATATGCAAACATAACTTGCAAGTGGTTGGCTGAAATCCGTGATAGTAAGACAAGTCAGTACTTTTATCTGATTATGTAATTTCTATATGTGCGTATCAAAATCGATGGATCAAAAAGCCTTTCCCGGTGAATATCCAGATTTTCAGCGTGATTATTGTGCACCATGATCAATTAGTTTGACCTCAAACACAAATTATTGCTCTTTGTTTATTCTGTATGGTGGAGGCCACACTCAGCTGTTAGAATAGATCTTGAGACGCTACCGCTGTAGTTATCTTTGCGGGAGACGGTATGACAAATTTCATTAAAGCAATAATGGCCAATTTTTTGAGAGCGCCCCCAATTTTCAAAAGTTGATATTTTTGCACGTACGTTTGGTAATTGTCTAGGAAACTATACCTGCGAATGAGAATGCTAAGAAATGCGTATTTATCATAAATAACGATTTTTGTAATTAGAATTGGATCCCCAGATTGGACTTAACGGCAACTTGGAAATATACTTTATTCCCGTCATGATGAAATAGTGCACCTCTAGAGATAACTCTAACTTGACTTGCCTGAACCAATAAACACCAAAGGTATAGTCTCCCAAAGCAGCTCCCGACCCAACCACTTCCCGACTACACAAGACCCCGCATTTTTTTTTCAAAATCGGCCTAAAACATCTGTTCAAATTTGCAAATTTAAAATTTTTAATTATCCCGACCATGGATGATTAGTCTGCGAGTTTCGCCCCGTCGTCACGAACAAAGGGAATGCTGAAACGCCCAGCAGTAGGCGACAGCATTATGGAATCAACAAGATCCAGCATGTTTATTGGCGACGCCCACTTTTTCAGTCCCCGATTAGTCCGTTCGACCTTGAAGCGACGGCACAGGTTGTGACATGTCGCTGTCAAGACTGCTCGTTGATTGGTCGCCGAGTTTGTTGACGCCAAGAAAGGTCCCGTCACATGAATACAAGCTAAGACAAACCGCGACGCGACCCAAACTCTTCCCAACTACACACGACCACATTTCTTTCCAAATCGCGGGCTTGCAGTTCTTGTTCAATTCAAAAACAAGATATGCTCAAATGCCGAGCATGAGGCGATCAAGCATTTCCACTTGTTCGTTTCTCAATCAGTCGCAGACCTTAACACTACAGCACAAGTTGCTGTCAAGACTGCATGTCGGCGACCAATCTCTGTAGTCGCCGGTTTAGAGATCGCCGATTCAACATATCCATTTGGCTTGCATTTTTTCTCTCCCTCTTGGAGCAGAGTCATTGCCGACCCTTTCCAACTGCACCAACCACGCAGTATGCGCACCAACTTCATCGTCTCCCGCTTCCAAAACCGCTTCATGTGTTCAAGCTGACCTTCCCGATTCCAAACCCCCGCCACATTTTTTAAGCTGCAAGCAAAAATCGTGGCTGGTTTTTTTCAAATTGTCCCGTGCTCCCACACCACACAATCCTGCAGAAGACTGTATAGGACAGTCCCGACTTGGCCAAACTACACCTGAAAAAAAGGAACATTACTCACGATTTCGAAAAATGGCCATTCGGCACCAGTCTTGAGCAGTCTGGAAGCGGTTTTCTAGCAAATAATGGGTATGACTACAGACGACTGAACAGAAAACACAGGCCCAGACCTTGCCAGAAATACACCATGAAAAGAAAAATGCTAACGATTTTCGAAAATTGGCCAATTGGCAACAGTCTGGACGTCTGGAAGTGGTTTTCTTCTCGCACAACATCGGCTGTGTGACTGGCATTTAATGGATGAGGTGACAGTACATGGCGCTATTTCAGGTATTTCAATTGGAAGGCCGTTTCCAGCAACCGTTGAATTATTATCGGGATCCCCGAGATAATTATTCTAATTACAAAATTCCTTCGTTTGGACACACAGACATTTTCGTACTTAACCATTCACAGGTATGTTTACTAGCCAGTTCCCAAGGCAACCGTGTAAAATATCTCAATTTTTTTTTGAAAAATTGGGGTCGCTCTCAAAAAAATGTGCCTATAATATTGCTTTAAATACTTCATTTTTTCCCACTATTGATGCGTTGGTTTTACATTAAAGCAGTTATATGGACTTGTACACACACATTTGAATTCAAAGTAATATGTTGAATCTACGGCCAAATTGGATATCGCTTTCTAAATCTATTTGATGGTCACTAACATACTCCTAAAGAGGTTTTTTATTTTTAAATCCCTGGAATTTAGAGAGTGTGGTATATGAACTATGAATGTTCACTGGTAACTGATGAGATCTACCAGATCCATGGAGATCGAAATTAACTACAGGCAGTAAAACTTACAAACCCTGCGTAAATTTGTATTTTTCTAGTTAGATTCCCCACTATCTACAAAATATAACATGGCCATTGCCATCATACATTATCCAATTGATTCCCCTATTACAAACTCCACTGAAGTTAAACTGATGTGAAACATGTACATAAGAACTGGGTGCACTGTTACACTTCAGTCCACAACTCAAGATTGACAATAGCAAGCTAGACACATCCTTCTCAAATCGTAGCGTATTTTAACTGAGTTTGTGCAAGCTTTTGGAAATTATCATACAGGATATCCTACATCATTTTCAAATACCTGGCGTGCACCAAACTGGCGCATCTTCATCAAGATATCTTGAATTGCTCAATGCTTCTTGACCTTAGAATGACCAAGCGACTTCCAAGCGCCCTCGTGCTCCCAGTTAGGGACTCCCTTTGTGCCTTTAATAATAGGCACGGAAGATCATATTGGTGTGATCCACATATGAGCCAACTGAACATATTTTTCAATCTTTGACGCAAAAACAATCAGCTCTTAATGGAATAATAATATTTCTGAACATATCATCAAAACAAACCTTCTCGTGTTGACGTGGTTCTTCGGATCTGGTGATTGTGCTTTGCCTCAACAGTAAGACCGTGTAATTAAGACTACTTAAAATGAAAGGAATAAGTACAAAAACAACGTCATCTTGACTCCTCATTTACCTTAGTCGTGCAACGACTAAGGTCCCTGTATTTTCCAGTCATTTCTTCTTATTCTTTAGAGTTTAACCTAGCCGTAAGCGAAGCACGGCTAGGTCTTGTATTCGTTCGTGTTTCGAATTTCTTCTTACAAGAACGGCCCTTACAGGCCGTCTTGTTCTGTTCTGATGCTTCTGTCTTCTCTTTCTTTCCGTCTTCTTCGTCTTCTTCTGGCAACACTTCCATTGCCTCTAGCTCATCGGTGGCTGACTTATTCTGCTAGACTCTACATCAAATACCGGACCGCGTCCCATTTATGTCCAATGACATTGACCCCTGTCGTGAAACCTTTGACCGGGCCACAGGCTTCAAATATGTAATTTATGTTACAAAGTATCTTCTTCTACAGCATTACGCCGATATCAACCTCTGGTTCAGAGAAGCCACTGACACTTGCTTCATATAGGGTGTTCAAGGGATAAGGATCAAAGGTCAGTAAGGAGGTCATTTTCCGTTTGAAAAGGCCAAAATTGTTTAAAAAATAATTCAAAAACTCGCTGTCCTTTTACAAATTACGTACAAGAGTGACGTCTTTAGAGCACATGTATTGTACCAGCAGGGTCCTTCGTGTCCCACATTTTAGGATCGAAGGTCATAAGGGGTCACTCCCGTCACAAACCAAAAATATTCCAAATATTCCAAAAAGTTAATCTCTCAAAACCAAACATAGTAACAGTTACTTAACTTTCAAATTTTGCAGATTTGCCTTCATGTTCCCCCTGGTGTATGCAAGTATATTTATTTTGAGGTTTTCAAAGGTCATTTAAGTTCCATTTTCCGGTTTTAAACCAAATAATTTCAAGAATTTTTATCTCCGAACTAAGCAGAGTAAATTTTTTTGTTTGCAATTGTAACAATGCATTTTTGTTGTGTACTCCGAGGTTTTTTTTTATACCGGGATCAAAGGTCTTAGGGGGTACACAAAAAGGTCATTTTTGCCAAAAAATGCTAACATTAAGACCAATTGGTTTATCTCAGCCTATAGAAGAACGATAAAGCCGTTATTTACGACAGTGATGTAACTTTATAATAGAAAGGTCGATGAATAGTCTCGAACCCTCAAAGTCAAAGTTCAAGGTCAAAGGTAAAAAATAACAAACAGCTCCGAGTGAAATTAAATTTGACAGGAATAACTCTCCTGATATCGTAAATCGAAAAAAGTTGAACCTATTCGTGACACAGGGATCACGTTATAGAGCTGGTGCAAAGGTCACATGCGTCACATATGTATTTTTGTTACAATTATCTTCTTCTACAGCATTAAGCACGGGTTACGGGCCGATATCAACCAAACTGTTCAGAGGACCACTGACACACAATTGCTTCATATAGTGTGGTGTTTCAGGGAATAGGGTCCAAAGGTCATTAAGGGGGTCATTGTCCGGTTTGAAAGCTAAAAATTGTGAAAATATTCAAAAAATCGCTGTCCCTTGCCAAATTACGGTGCAGAGTGACGTCCTTAGAACACTGTATTGTTTAACTAGCCAGGGTCTTCGGGTTTCCACATTTTCAGGATCAAAGGTTCATATAGAGGGGTCACTAAGGGGCACTCTTCCGTCAAACCCCAAAATATTCCAAAATTTTCAAATTTTTTATCTCAAAAAAACCCAAACATAGTTCAGTGACCGATCTTTCAGATTTGTGTTTCATGTTTACCTGGTGTATGCAAGTGTATTTTTAATTTTGGAGGTCAAAGGTCATTTAAAAGGTCATGTCGGTTTTTAATGTCAATAATTTCACAAGAATTTTTATCTCCAGAACTAAAGCTAGTAGATTTTTTTTTATTTGCATTTAAAAAATGCATTTTTGTTGTGTACACGAGGTTTTTTTATAACCGGGCATTCAAAAGTCATTTAAGGGAGTCAAAAGGTCAATTTCGGCCAAAAACTGTTAAAATGAAGACCAAAATTGGATTTAGCTCGCCTATAGATACAGATAAAGCCTGTTATTACTACTGTGATGTAACATTAGTAGTAGAAAGGGTCTATGATAGTCTCGACCCCAAAGGTCAAAAGTTCAAGGTAAAGTAAAATTTTACAAACAAGCTCCGATTGAACTGAAATTGACAGGAATAATCCTCGTGATATCGTAAATACAGAACAATAACATTTGACCCTATTTGTGACCAGGGTGTCACGTTATAGAGGTGCAAAGGTCCAAATCCCTGACATTCGTGGATCTAGTTGAAACTCAGATAACTTCCTCATAACGTTTGTTAACACTTAAAAATACCTTTAATGACATTTGGACATTTGTCAAGTTACAGGGTCAAAGGTCACTTTAAGGGCACATTAGGGGTCACCATTCCTAATTTGGTTCATGTCTCGCATGACTAGTATTATCTGTTTCCCTCTGATCACCTTCCGACCTGCTTTAAAACGATCCCAGAGTCAAAACGCTTGGTCCGATTCAAACAAAATCGGGTCAGCAGAACAAGTGTTCAGAGAAAATTGTAGGTTTGTAACGTTTCCGGTCAAAGGTACGTAGAGGTCAATATGGCCAATTAAGGAGTCAAAATCCTGAGAAATGCTTCTTCTCTCCTACAAGAGGGCGCACTGATGACGTCACTCAGGCCCATGCATCTCCTATGACCAGTATCTATGGGATATACACAAACAGATTTGAGATCAGTGGTCAGGAAGGGGTCGTTTGAGGTCATATCGTGATTCTATATGTCCAAGCGGATTTGCTCACAGTTTTTCTTCTTCAAAATGCAACTATGTTCTACAGCCAAAATTAAATTTTTCATGTGCAAAAGACATCAGACGTGAATTGAGTAACAAGACCAGCCCGTTCCATCACTCGAAATGGGCCTCAAAAGCCATTCTACTATTGAAAGTTTTCAATATTGAACCCCTATATAAATCCGTATTCATGCATTACGTCGTCCTGCTAGACGCGGACTGATATAAGGTGGTGCGGTATCTTACGATTTGGGTTTGTAAAATTAACAATTTGCCGCGTTTTTTTCCTATATTACCTCATGCAGAAATTCACAGACTTCATTTGACACCAATTTTTCACTTCCTTAGTCCAAATAGTCGCAAGAGAATCTCCTAAACTGTTTGCGGCTATGTTTATTAAAAGGGAGTAAACTTTGTATCCACGATTTTTGCCTGAATATTTAGCTCTGTCCTCTGAATGCTTGGATTGAGTTGAAACTCAACTATATATTGATCCTTGTAAGTTGTTACCACGTAAAAATACATTTAATGACATTTGTGAATATTTTGTGAATTTTCAGGGTCAAAGGTCAATTCACCTCAAGGGGTCCTTAAGTGGATCATCATCCATTCCCAAAACGGCCGTTTGTAAATTAGATCTGGTCCCCAGGTCTAGTTTCTTTCTTTCTTTCCGACGAACTTTCAAAATGCACTAGTGCCAAACGTTTTTATCCGATTGCCACGAACATCGGTCATAAGAAACCCTGACCCAAGGTCCCTATAGGTTGTACACCGATTTGGGCAAAGGGTCACGGTGGGGCAATTAAGGCCTTCTTGAAAATTTTTCGGAACTCTAATAGACAGCTTTTCTGCCAAGAATAAGTGCCATAATCACCCTATGTTATTCCAAGAAGAAACCCGGACCCCAGACCTCTAGAGGGTGTAACGCAGATTGGGGTTCACAGGTCTGTGGGCCGCTTACAGGGGCCATTCGTCAAAATTCTATAAATTCCTTCTTGTTTCCACAATCAATTGCTATAATCCCAAGACTTGTTCAGACTCAACCGCTGACCCAAGGCCCCTATGGGGTGTACAAAGAATTTTTATCGAAGGTCGTAGGGTCATTAAAGGGAATCACCTTCCGGTCTGAATTCAAAAATTCATATTTGGCTATATGCAAAGGTAGCATTGTCACGTGACTCATTCATATGAAGCAGCTTGAGACTCGTCACCAAAGATGTGCTCAACATGGGGGTCAAAAGGTCATTAAAGGGCCCGTTCCGGTCTTAATGTGAAAAATCTTTCAAAAATTCATATCTTCCTTTGCAAGGTAGCAGGTCACGATGACTCATGCATATGAAGCAGCGTGAGACCCGTCACCAGAGTTGTGCTCAGCATGGGGGTCAAAGGTCATTAAAGGGGAACTTCCGGTCTTATGTAACAATCTTTCAAAATCATTCTGTCATTTTCAATGTACCATGGTCACGTGACCCATGCATATGAAGCAGCTTCAAACTCTTCACAAAATTGTGCTCGTATGGGGTCAAGTCATTTTATCCCCCCGGCTAGTTTCGTGCTCTTCGAGCACAATTTGGCCTCTAGTTCTTCGTTCCTTCCAATGCTCCTTAAATTACTACTAGTACCAAACGGTTAACCCAATAATCAACCAAAGTTGTCGAAGAACCGCTGACCCATCTTTCAATATTGGGTGTACGCAGATTGGGGGTCAAAGGTCCTTAAGGGAGTACTGGCCATTTTTGTCAAAATCTATCGTTAAAAGCCTACTTGTCCTACGAACAACAAGCTAGAGATTCCAAATTAGTTCACAAGAATCCTTAGACCATCCTCCATATAGGATGTGCACAGATAAACGATCGGAGTTCATTAAAATCCAATGGCGGCCATTTCTAATTAATAGGCAAAAATGCTATATCCAAATCGATAATACTTGGATAGGTGATTTTCGGGTGCAAAAGTTGCGGATGAGTGAGACTATCATATGACACAATATTGGCTCCAAGGGTCCCTCTGTAGGATCCTGTAAATGGGCTAATTAATATGCAAAACACTATAACTCATCAACCAAATTTAGGTATAAATGGTGCATATTTGGTCACAAGAACCACTGTAATAAAGTTCTATTGTCCATTGCTCACAACATTGGGGGTTCAAAAGGTCAAATGGGGTCATCTATATGGGGGGTCAAATCGAAGGAAGCTTAATTGCCTACCTAATTATGCAATCTGGATGGCATCGATGAGTTATGAAAAAAGAGTCCACAGTGACCCCGTTCTGTTAGCCCATCTTTAGGGGGTCAAAGGTCCAAATATGAAAAATATCAAAATTGCCCATATTGCAAAAATTCCAATCCAACTTTTAGGAGTAATGAAAGTGAAATAAAAGTCTTCAGGACCCTGTTATGTGACCAGTGGTTAAGGGTCAAAGGTCAAATTAGCCCACATGCGCAGAAATTCCACGATACGGGTCCGTCTCTTTGAGCACAAAAATGTCTTCGAGTTTTATTCACCGCACTTTAAGATACTTTTTAAAAGAGGAGTCCCGGCCTATATAATTTTCAACATACTAAAATTAATCCATGCTACAGCTCACTTTCATCATTTTTTGAAAACAATTTGGATTCTTAGATGCAAATAATTTCCGATTTTGCTTATAATAAGCTAAATTTATCACTCGGTTTGCAGTGATGTTGCGTTTGAGTTGCGGCAAAAAAATAAATATATCGGCAACGCATCATTTACGAGCACGCTGATACTAAAAACACAATTTCCATGCATATTTTCAAATTTTTTAAAGCCTTCTCAAAAAATCCTATTTTTTAGAATTAATTTTATTTTGAGAAGGACGACAAATTGAATTCTTCGCAAATAGGTAAACAAAATGATAACAATAACACAACAATGACGACGACGATAATTATAATAAGTCGATATAATCGATATAATTATAATTTCACATATCCGCACTGCCGTACACACTTCTTTCAATACCTTTATACAAATGAAGAGCGCCGCTCATTACTCTCATTACTGAATGGTGACGTCATATTTGCGATACAGCTTGGGGAGATTTTGAAAATTCTGTATTGTGTGTTCATGACGTTCGAGAGACTTTTTTAGACCTCAGGTGGTAAAAATTATATTCGCAATGATAATGGGAAAATCCGGTATGGTCTCGGCTATCGGAAGCTGAAAACAGAATTTAATAAGACTTCCGTTTTCAGTGTTTGTGTGTTTTTATGTCCGTGACGTTTCGTGGGCCATGAGTCATCCCGGAAATTGAGGGTTGAAAAAGTACTCCTAAATAATGGTAGATTATGCGCGATATAATGTGATTAGTGAGATCTACTATGTGTGTCGGTATTACTTAGATCATTCCCTGAACCCACAGTGTCATCATTGCAAGGTGACATATAATTTAATAAGGTGACATAGCAAATAACACATGTACGAATTGTCATCGGTGACTAGCGTGGGTGACTTTTCACTAAAATCTGCTATCAGTCTTCAATAGAGATGTTTGTTTGTGCACTGTGCACTGCTCAAGGTACGATTCCTATTATTATTATTACGCTGCCCAAAGGAAATCGTCACAATCATTTCATGTAGGTGGCAGCTGACTAGGCGCACATCGTATCACTACTTAGATTGCAATAATTAACCGTAAAAACAACTTTGTGCAACCTATTGTTCCGGTTGGGCACCTTTTGACTTGTGACTTGAAGAATACTCTGGCAACCCTCAATGCTGAAGCCCAACCGCCAAAATGTTTGTGAGTGTTGCCGCAGTGGTAGAATTATTTATATTGAAGTTTGGTAACTAAACCAGTAAAGTGGTTGCGATTGTTCCTTGGAAGATCTTGGTGGATGGTATAGTGACTAATTGATCAGGTAAAATGTTCCATTGACTGATTGTTGCTGGAAAAAAACGAGTCTTGGTACCAGTTCTTTTTGGTTCTGGGTCTTAAAAAGGCTTGACTGTTGTTGCGACGAGTGGGGCGGCTGACTGGTGTGAGAAGCTTTTGTGCCGTATGGCAACTCGGGCCCGTACTCGCGGCAATGCAACAAAGAAATAGAGACAAAGTGTTTGGCTCAAAGACGTAAACAAGTTGGTCATGAGGTCTGCCTTTTGCCCCCTGGGTCACATGTGCTCTATCATGACTATAAACTGGTATCAATCCTTGATACAAATCATTTTTTTTTTAAAATTTATTTTAATCTAATCATCAATTATTCATCAGCTAGGAATGATACTCACCACCTTGGGTGAGTCCAGTGGTATCTGCAACAGATGACATTGGTGATTGGTCTGTGAATTCTGACTTTTGAATTTTCTGAAATGTCTCTAACATTTTCTTTGTGTATTTATATAGCACTAACTTGCTAGCAGGTATTGAGATTTTGAACCAAAGTCAATCAGCGAGAATCTTGCCCTAACTGCTCTTAAACCAAATACCGTAAAACCTCGATCATAGGCACCTTTGGAATTCCTGAGAAGACTAAAAATCATATTAGCGCCCTCTTGTAACAATAAAAGTTGAAATGCACTTGTCAAAATGCCCGAATTTGAAAGGACGACACTAAATGTATTGGTCACTATAGGGCGCTTTCACGAAGGTCAATAGATTAACTCAGCGAGACTTGTCCTCCAGAATAACCCAAGCAACCAGAGATTATTTTTTTTTTTTTTTTTTTTTTCAAATTTTTAAAGCCTTCTCAAAAATGCCTATTTTTAGAAATTAATTTATTTTGAGAAGGACGACAAATTGAATTCTTTCGCAAATGAGGTAAACATAATGATAACAATAACACAACAATGACGACGACGATAATAATAATAATAATGTCGATATATCGATATAATTATAAGTTCACATATCCGCACTGCACGTACACACTTCTTTCAATACATTTTACAAATGAAGAGCGCCGCTCATTACTCTCATTACTGAATGGTGACGTCATATTTGCGATACAGCTTGGGGATATTTTGAAAATTCTGTATTGTGTGTTCATGACGTTCGAGAGACTTTTTTAGACCTCAGGTGGTAAAAATTATATTCGCAATGATAATGGGAAAATCCGGTATGGTCTCGGCTATCGGAAGCTGAAAACAGAATTTAAATAAGACTTTCCGTTGTTCAGTGTTTGTGTGTTTTTATGTCAGTACCGTTGCGCCACAAGTAGTGTGAATTCTGACTTTTGAATTTTCTGAAATGTCTCTAACATTTTCTTTGTGTATTTATATAGCACTAACTTGCTAGCAGGTATTGAGATTTTGAACCAAAGTCAATCAGCGAGAATCTTGCCCTAACTGCTCTTAAACCTAATACCTGGACTCGTGCTAGGCAATTTCCTGGGCCTCGCACATGAATTTTTTTTTTTTTTTTTTTTGGGCTTTTGTTGGCTCTCCAGATAATCAGGCATGCGAAGATTACAATACATGCACCTGGTTCACCTAAAAAATTCCCCTTTTTTCCAGCAGGTGATTTCTTTGTATCTCCACATGCTTAGGCTGTTCTGGAGGCCAGGTCTCGCTAAGTTAATCTATTGACCTTCCGTGAAAGCGCCCAACATATATAGCGACCAACATATTTAGTGTCGTCCTTTCAAATTTGGGCATTTTGACAAGTGCATTTCAACTTTTATTGTTACAAGAGGGCGCTATTATGATTTTTAGTCTTCTCAGGAATTCCAAAGGTGCCTATGATCGAGGTTTTACGGTACCTGGACTCGTGCTAGGCAATTTCCTGGGCCTCGCACACGAAAGACCTTAGCGATGTAGATTGGCCTCCAGTGGCCTCCTGCCAGCATACTTGTGTGAGCAGACCAGCCGTTATCAGGTTACAGTTTCACTGAAAAACAGCCTAGAGGCGAGACATTGTGTCTAGAAATCAAGGGCAGGTTCGGCCAGAATTGCCTACATCTGGCTAGCTTTAGCAAAAGTTCAGCTTGACTGCGCTAAAACAGTGGAATCGCTGAAGCGAATCTGGATCAGAAGTGACCCAAGTCCAGGCAAAGTGTTAAAAGGTACGTGTAGATTTTTGCGCTTCCTTTTAGGTCATAATGTTCATCTTTATTTACAGCAATAACTGCACATTTTAAAGAGCGCCCTCAGTTTTCCAAATTTGAGATTTTTCACAGTTGTGTTGGTAATTGTCCAGAAAACTATACCTGCGCGTGGTAATGCTAAAAAATGAGTATTAACTTTTTGTCAAAAAAGAAGCGATTTATATCTGTCCATGATGTAATAATGCCACCTCACGAATATGACCTCTAACTTGACTTGCCTGAACCGACGGAACAACTAATGGATGAGCGTAAACACGTACATGGCGCAATTTCCCGGCAATTTCATATTAAAAGGACGTTTCAGGCACCTGTTGAATTATTATCGGACATCTCCGATATTAATTATTCTAATTACAGAATTCTTCTTTTGCGACACATAGCGATTTTTGAGTTCTACCATTCACAGGTATTGTTTACTAGTCAATTAACAATGCAACTGTGCGAAAATCTCAAAATTGGGAGCGCTCTTCAAAAAATGTGCTGTTATTGCTCTAATTCACTACGCTTTCTTGCTCGCTAGTATGATATGCAGCAATAATTTGTTGTTGGTGTTGTGGAAAGTTACGGCAGAGATCTCCAAAACAAAGGTCAAAGGAAAATGGATGTCATTAAATTGAAAATGCTTAAGTTTAATTGAAATGCATACCGAACGTCTATACAAGGATTTGAAAAATGTATAGTTTGATATGCCTACCTTTTATAGATTCTGAGATAGGAATATGTATCCCGAATTCTTCGTCTTATTAAAAGTATAGATTCGTTGGTTTAACACATTTGGTTGCCGTGTTAAGGGGTAGAGTGTCAATGGTCAATGGGGTTCTTTGACATAATTTGGACATAAAATGCATTTATATGACGCGCTACAGAGAATACATTCCTTACAACAAAGAATTAATATACGACATGACATACATCATAATAAGGAAACTAACAAATCCAAAAATAACAAAAATTTTAAGCATTAGGAAATAAGTATGTTTTCAGGAGCCGCTTAAAGCAATAATAGTATATTTTTGAAGATTTGAGATTTTTACACAGTTGTGTTGGTAACTTTCTAGAAAACTATACCCGCGAACGACACTGCTATAAAATGTGTATTTGTCATACAAGAAGCGATTTTATAATTAGAATCGGGATCACTGATTGTAATTTAACGGCGGAGCTGTAAACGCCAAATTTATGTCCCGTCCATGATGAAATATTCCCACCTCACTAAAATGACCTCTTTTCTAATTACGAAATTCCTTCTTTTGATGATTTTTCTTAAGCTGCTCTTGAAATATGCAGATGCAGGACGCCATAAAAACTTAAACTCTTTCACTTAATGACCTTTGACCTTTTGTTCTATGGACTTACAAAGAGATTCACACAAGAGCATGGGCGGCGCCGGGGGTGATAGGGCGGCACCCTAAGAATTCAGAAAAACGGGGGTTTAAGCAATAAATTACGTTAAAATTAGGGGTTTTACCAATATGAGCTAATCGTGTAACGTTTCACCCTCCCTAAGATTTTATCCCGGCGCGCCCCTGCACAAGAGTTCTTCAATCTAAGCTTGGCCCGAATCCGACGGCAAATTGAAGGAAAGCGTCACAATATCCCCTGGTATGGCTTGATAGCCATGGGGATAACATTAAAGGTCCCAGGAAATGCAAATAGAATTGATGTGATTTGTGTCAAGTCTACAAGGAGGGGCGAGAACGCATTCAATATTTGGGTTGGTGATCATTAGTGACTATTGATTTTTCAGAGAGTAATAGAAAATTCCAGGTGACTGGTTGAATCTATTCATGGCACGGACTAAAAATCATGAGTTTCACTAATGATGTCACTGGTAGTGTATTCTTTTTTGTGGCCCTGTTTATTGGAATGGAATGCCCGTAAAGATTTGGACTAGGTTTATCATCTCATTTCCTGGGACCTTTAACAAAGGAGGGCAAAAAAGGGAAAATCCTACCTTGGATATTGTTTCCTGGAGCAGAATTTGAGGTAGATCCCAACATGTTATCAGTTGGTATAGCAGCATTATCGGGAGATGTATAAGACTCCGAATTGCCTGAAGAACACCAAATGGGAAATACAGGATTAATTTCAAAACCTTCGGTTTTTTACATAGGCCACTTGTGTACTGTTCAAGCAGAAATATTTGATATGGGTGATATTATCAACATATCATTTTGTCAGTGACATACAACAGGAGCCACCGAAGACAAATATGGTTTGAATATAAAGTAAAAAAAGTAACCACTGAAAATGCTTGGTAGTATGTTGACGGTATGACGGTAATGGATTTACCGCTGTGATATTTTTACCACTCAGATAGTCTTTTTTTTTCTTTTCTCCCTGTACACACGCTCCGGCATCAGGGCCTTTATTACGACAACTGACAAACAACTAATTTCCATTTACTTAAATCATATCCATATAAGATTAACCAAGACCAATACACAATACACAAAACGAACCTATACCTGTACAAATGCTTATCTACGAAATAAACTTAGACTACAGTCACCGCCAAAATACTTCCGTGGAAATTGCTCTGCTTTGAATGTGATGTGTGTAAGCACATTACTAATTTGTTGAACTATATTATGATTAATTAAACATCACTCAAAACAAAGGCCGAGTCTGAGAGCGGCTTAGATCACAAAAAGCTCCACCCCACGCGCTCACGATGGCTGTCACGCCAGCCAACACGAAAGTACTTTGACCGTGGGTAAAGACACACATGCCAAGAGAAATAGGAAGAAAAAAATATGGACCCTTGTAAATATACACATAGTGCTAGAATATAATAGGCCACACGCATTTTCCAAACATCAAACCCACACTACGATGTCTCAAACAGCAGATCCAAAAATTATCTGCATGATAGTCAAGATCCCAGGAGGGACTTAGTGCAGATAGTCTTACGGAATATAGCTTCGGTAAATCTGTTTTATAACGGATTTAGCACCACGGTTTAAATTCAAGTTTCATAGTAATCCATTATTCTCATTGGAGAGACTGACTTTTGATGATGGACACTTTTCGAGCATTTGTTCTGACAATCTGAGACTTCTTCATGGCCACACTTTTGCATTTGGGGGGCTTTGCTGCCATCGTTCTGGTCCACTTCAGGAAATATTCAACGAGGCTGAGAAGTTATTCGCACCCAGGAACGCTTCCTGATATTATTGTCAGATCGTCCTGCATAGGCCTTTTGGGGCTTTGACCTCACCAGAAGTAAAGGTATTCATCCTCCTCCACCATGCAAAGTATAGCATCTTAGGAAAATTATTTCTCGCTATTGAAGAATTATTATTATAATTATTTTTTGTGAATAGGTTTTCCCCAACAACAATTATTCTAGTATTTTGATCTCTAAGAATTTAAAAAAAAAAATTGACCTCACCATCTCTTCACAATCTAACTTTCCTATGCCAATTAAAGCTACTATCTATTTATCTAAGGTTGTTCCATGTTTTGACATCCTATGACCTGATCTGACCTCACTCGAAATAGAGGTCTAGATTTTCCATCACAAAACAATGTCGGTATTCTAGTATCAGGACAATCTATAATACCTTGCAGGAGAAATAATGACTCATCCAATAGATTATATTATTCGAAATCTAATGATTTCAAATACCCTTTGACCGCTCACTTAACACAGTTCTTTAATACTAAGCAAAGACACCGACTACCTGACTTGGTAAAGATATTGCAGCGGTAAAGCTAGTATAGAACACCACCCTTGGGCAACAGAAGATGAAATTCGAGGGATATCTCCATATATCTCTGCTTTGATCATGTGCTCACGCCAGGATATGTTTTGTACTCGCATAAGAGGCTTGGTGTAGGTCCATCCAGTCTATCCTGTAGCTCTTTCTTGGCCAGATTTCAGATCCATATAACAGTATACTCTCTACACAGGCTCTAAAGAACTCTAAAGAGTTTGGTTGAATTGTCATAAGTGATGTAGTGTATTGCAGGCATTCCAAGCTTGCCCCTTGTGTGACAGGAAGTCTTTCTTGCTGTTGGCAACATAGTACCCTAGTTACTTGAAGTCCCTGACCTCATTGACTTGGGTACCGTCTGTAGTGCAGATAGGTTGATTATTATCTTCCTCATTGACGGTCATATATTCCGTGTTCTTGGTATTTAGATGTAGGCCGACTTGGTCTGCAGCCTTCTCAAGTGATTTTAGTAAATCTTGTGCAACACATATATCAGATCGGCTGTCAGAGCTACATCACCTGCGTAGTCAAGTTCTGTGAGATGCTGACTTGGTGACGTCTAGAAAGCTTGGGTTTGATGGCGAGTCCCTTTTCGTTCATCATGTCAAGACTCTGTCTGAGGATGTAATCAACCACGATTGTAAAGAGATAAGGAGCAAGAGTATCTGCTTGCAGGATTCCAGCAGTTGTTAGGAACTCCTTTGTGCGCCCATCCATGGTCTGCACAAAGCTAGATGTTTATCATACATGATGGCAATTGCTTTGACAGTCTCATCTGGGACACTGTAGTTGGTGAGAATATGCAGCATTGCATCCCTGTTGACACTGTCAAAAGCCTTGGAGATGTCTGCAAACACAATTCTCTTGGAAATCCTCAACTCTTCTATGATCCTTCTGAGGGCAAGTACCTGAGGGAGTGTTGACCTGCCTTTGCGAAAACCATTCTGGTTCCGTCTGAGAATGGGATCTATGTGAGAAGTGATTCTGTTAAACAGCATTGGGTTGTATATCTTAGAGGCAAGTGTAATTCCTCCGTAGTTTTGGCGTTTGGTGGAGGTGCCTTTCTTTGGTAGAAGAGAGTAGAAAATGCAGCTGGTTTGTTTCCAATGTAGGCGTTGTTACAAAATTCTAACAGTTGATATGGAATAATAAATTCTTCCAGATTACTGCAGAGATGTTGTAGGGACCAGGCGTCTTGGAGTTGTGTCGTTCAGTTTCTTCAGGCAGATCTGAAGCTCCTCTATAGCGAAAGGTCCAGTCTGGATAGGATGGATGGCTGTTATCTTATGATTGAAGAAATGTTCATCAAGGTTAGTGTTATTCTGAACTGGCGTGCCAGGTAGAGAACTAAAGTGCTGAAACCATGTGTCAAGGCGCTCCTCAGTTGTTTCACCTTTGGTTTTAATAGGCGGGGTAGCCTTCTTATCAGTCAGTTCCCTCAGGGCTGAGGCAGCAGCATGTTTGTTTTCAACATGTAGGGTGTCAAGTGCTTCAGCCTTGGACTTAACATGCTCCTCAAGCACCACGGTTTAGTACGGTGTTTCTTGGCTGAAGTGAGGGCATCATATAATGTGCTGGAGTTCTTGTCTTAAAGCTCATCAACGAGGGTGTTGAACCCGTTACATACTGCTACAGTATACTGCTCACAAAGCTTTGTATCTCCCACTACCTTCCTACTCTGACGATAACTTATCCGGTTCCTACAAGAGACAATTCTATATGATCAGACTTAACAATTTGTAGGCTCTCGAGTTCTAAATGCTTTTAACTTCTTTCTGACCACAATGTAGTCCAGCTGGACAAGTTTTCCATTTGGGCGATGATGTGTCCACAGTATACTTGTTTTATTTTGGAATCTTGTGTTAGTGGCAACAAAGTTAAATTGTTCCATGAAGTCCTTCATGTACATTTCATTTCTGTTGGGCTGGTTGTTGAAAATGAACTGCGCGTCTTCAGGCCCAAGCTTAGCATTGAAATCCCCAGGGCGCGTCTTCAGGCCCAAGCTTAGCATTGAAATCCCCAGGGATGCACAGAAAATTATAGGCTGGAACTGTACCGGTGGCAGTGGATAGTTCATGGTAAAAGTGAGAGACAGTTTCATCTGGATGGTCGTTATGAGGACTGTAGCAGTAAATGACTGTTAATTCCCCAGGATTACAAAAATATTCCGTTTAATTTTGATCCGGTGGCCATTTCTAATAGCATGATTTGAGATATAGATAGCACTGCCGGTCCCGCCCGATTGCGCACAGCAATACGGTATAGTGCCATCACTAGGTGAGCTCTTGTATAATTGGAAATAAACAAAGTTGACCACTCATGGACATGCTCGAGTTGCGTGGCGTTCGTGTGTAGGCGCTCGTCTTGTAATCAAATGCCATGGGGTCGATTCCCACTTTCACGCAAAAATTTAATTTATTATTTTACAATAGAGATTGCAATGGAAACTTCAGAGTCGGCTGGACTGCGATTTGGACGGTAAGTATAAGATTACCTGGGGTCCGTTCCCCAAACTCGTGGTCGTCGTCTTCTTATCGTTTCCAAACACGTGGTTCTCAAATATGATCCGCCAGAGATGGGTCAACGTCTGGCTGCTTCACTGAATTCCGCAAGGCATTGTTTGTGCATTGTTGCTCCAGCGTGGTCCGACAAGGAGATGTTCCATTGTCTGTGTGCTTTCCATACCCAGGTAGTAGTCCCCTGATCTGCTTCCAGGTATCCCCAGTTCTGCAGGAAAACCTTAGGATGCATCGCCATTCAGCCCATGAGGAGTCAGCTCCTGGTGGGAGATTCTCACCAGGTTCAAATACCATAGATTTTACTTGGTTAATGGCAAGTCTTTCTTTCCACAAGGCGACTCTCTTGAGTTGCTTAGAGACTGTTTCAAGAGGTTGGACTTTGCTTAAGAAACTCTCTCTGGATTTAAGGCGGTTGGCAGCAGTTCTGTCCAGACATAGGGTGCTTCCCATAGATACTTGGCAGATACGCTCTTGCATGCTCGTCACGCTACGACGGTGTAATGTTGGAGCAATTCCTGCTACGATGTATAAGTTTCCGTTAGTGTTGGACGGAGGCATCCTGTGATCAAGCTTCTTGGCATGGTTTAATCAATTTCCCAATAAGGGCCCAGCTCCCCCATTAGTAGCACAGGGCAGTGCCGTCGATCTTAGGGTATAGGCGAGCACCCCATCTTGCGCCAGTGAGTTTGTTCAGATGTTATTGCGTGAACAGGGACTTTACTCTTCGTCTTCTCAATGTAGGTCTTATAAGAGAGTGCGGTCCAAGGTAACTCCAAGGTAGACAAGGTTATAATAGTGTGCTCCAGGGTGTGTTCCAGACCAGGTAACTTTAAGCTAACGTTTGGCTTCACGGTTGCGTAGAGGAAAGCACACACTGGGTCTTAGATGGATTTGCACGTAGGTGGTTTTCCTCATAATAAGGAGTGAGTTCATCCAAATCTTTTGAGAGTCTCTCTCCCACAACTGTGAAGTCGGCATCGTGCGTAACCCTTCATAACAGAGGTTTTTTATACAGTTACATAGTGCTTTGGACAAATTGGTCCACTAATGCATGACATAGTATGTACGTAGATTTAGGTTTCGGGAACAGACCCTTTCGCCCTTGCCTAGCCGCTTGTGGTAGGTGTCAATTGAGGTCATTGCTCCAAATTGGTCAACATGGGCATAATTGGTCACTGTATGCACATAATGTAATGGATTTTCGTGCTACCTGGACACAACGATAAATAAGTACAGTTCGCACACTTGTGACCCCTACAGGTGTAGGTCAAAGTCGTCCAGGATTTCTAGTCATAGGTCTAAACGTTGATAACCTACCTTGGTTAGTGTTGCCTAAAGCAGAATTGGAATCAGATCCCAAAATAATATCGGTAGTATCTCTAGCTATCGGGAGATGCCATTATTTGACTCGGGATTACCTGTAAAACACCCGTTAAAACTAATTCAAGCAATTGCTGTGAAAATCATACAATCATTAATTGTTACGATAATTACAAAAATACGGTAGTATTGTTAGATGTTATTGGTGACCATTACCAAGCCAATTATTTTATCATTAAAATAAATAAACCAAGCCTGTGCGCATCAGATTCCCATCTTCAATCTGTTCTTCATTTTTTCTCTACTATAATAACTACAGTGTACATCGTAAGTCTATTGGAACCAGCTACCAAGATAAGGCAACCACGGGCGTAGGAATTGACGTATTTTCAGTACTCTCGACGCAATAGTATTCAATACATTCGACTGTAAAGCTAATTTGATCAAATAGAGTTTTTTTAACCCTTTTTTTTCAATTTGGGACACCATTTTTTCATGCGTAACTTTATATGCAATAGCATAGATCATCATTGCGGAGCCTAACCTTCTATAGTGTTGGTTTTGATGCCTATCATACATCCAATCCACTCCGCTAACTTTAGTATACCAATTGCGGCGCCGTAACAAAGGCAAAGGGGCGTCGTAACCACCTGATCGCTTCTTATTGGGGAGTTATAGGGGAAAATGGCACTGGCCCTATACTGCCTATTCCACGCCATTCCTCTGGAAAGCAAAATTTGTTGCACACAACGCTGTTCTGCAGGCAATGCCCATCGCAACCTGCCTCCTTGTTGAGGATCGCGTCGACGTTGAGTGAAACAAATGTGCGTTCCCGACAGAAATGTTTGCTGTAAAATGAGAATAGCTAGATAAAATATCTCAAAAGCAGAGGACTGCTTATTTTGTAATAACAGCACATCACAAAAAGTACTAAAACAGAACGTACAGAAAAGCGAAGGTGACCAGACCCTTAATGGTATGTTCATACATCATCGGCAGACGTCGATGGACGCTATTCTTTCCAACATGCCTTTCGCGCCGGATCAAAGAAGATATGTGACCTTCACTCCACAAAACCAGGACAAACTCGCCAGCGTACTTTAGGAGAAAGAGATCACTACACTTGAGTACTTTCAAATAAAAAAACAAGAATAAAGACCTATATTAATTTTTGTATGGTACAAGAAAGCGCCATATTTCAGACATGGTTATAACAACCATTTTAAAGCTTGTTTTCTCAGCATTTCAAATCTGCAGTTATCTCAAAATGACATTTTTCCGACTTTATCTGGGTTTCGTAGGAGCAAGTCAAATATACGCGCAGACGTTTCCCGACGAAGTAGGAACCCACCTTAAGAAGTTCATTTGTAAATGTGTCCGCTATTGAATTTTTATACTATCCGGCACCGGCTTATAACCCCCCCCGCTTACAATTCATCCGCAGGAGATTCTGAACATGATGTTGAGTTTTGGACCGATTTACTTTAAGATCACACAAGGTGCTTTTTCAAACGGCTGCGAATTCCGAAAATCCAAGATGTGGCCGCCGTTACCATTTTAAAAATAATAAATTTTAATTTGATACCTAAAAGTATGTGTATACCTCTTTGGGGTTTTGGGGTGCTGGGAATTCATTTCTGACATATTAGAAGTCCATGTTACTGGTATGGATTTGGAAATTCCCAGATGGCCGCCGGCAGTCATATGAAAAGTACACATTTTGGATGACTTAACTTAGTATATGTTTAATACATCGTTTATGGGGTTTTTTAGGTGCTGGGAATTCATTTCTACAGTCTTTTTTATCATTAGAAGGGCCACTCATGTTACATGGTATGGATATGGAATTCCAAAATGGCCGCCGACGCGGTCATATGTTGTTATTACACATTTTTAAAGATCATCCTAAATTTGTGTATACCTCGTTTGCAGATGTTGTAGGTGCCGAATCCATATTTGACACACCAATTTTTCATGAGTAGAGAACCAACGTTAGGGTCAAGAATTCAATGATACCATGATAGCAATTCTAGACCATTTCAGTGTTGCAGCCATCCTTGGATTCAAAATGGCCGCCACCATTAACTACTTTTGCCTGAGATTCGTTCGAGGCAAAATCTGGTGTCTACACGCCGTTTTTAGGGTCAAAAGTATTCAATGACACATTGAATAAGGCAATCTGAACCATTCATTTGCCGCAAGTAAGCTGAATTTCAACAGCTGCCAAGAAAATGGATTTCTATACATACATTTCGCCATTGAGAGAGGTAGAAGCATGTCTGGTGTCTATAAAACCATGTTTACAAGGTCAAGGAATCCAAAAAATCAAAGGTAACTTTGTACTTACTGGGTTCTTTCTTTGTGGTAGCCATTGGTTGTTTGGTTGAACGTATCCCCCTCCGTTGTTTAATTAGGAGCACCAATATAGAAATATAGTGTCAAATTGAACAAAAGTAATTACATTGTACAGAGTGTTACAGCCTCAGGGTACACCTCTCACACAAGGAGATTTTGTGATGACGGTATATTGCACCTCGGCTGCAAAGTTCCAACTTGCCATGTTACCACCATATCGTGCAGCATTACGACACCATATCTGCCGTAGAGGAACTAATCAGGTTGCTCTATGGAGACTGGCAGCTACTCCTGTTGTAGGTTTTGTTAGCTTTCCCTCTTCCACTGATGACCATGGGAGAGACACTAAAAATCTGGCATTTAGAACCACTATGGGTGATTTTCCATTCCTTCTTTCCCGAATCACCTTGCAGATGACAGTAGAGAGACTTGATACGTGATTCGGGTGACGACGATTCATGTGATCAGAAACTTCTCCACCTGTTTCATCAGAGAACAGACAGTGATTAACTCTGATGTAGTTCGTAATCCAACTATGTCACCAATCAAAAAATTAAATATTCCAATTATGACACTTGCGAATTATTACACCATCAGCTAGTACTTCAATTAGGCCACGCCAATGATGACACCGGCCAATTAGGACACCGCCAGCTATGTTACTTCCAATTATGCCACTGCCAACGCTGACACCATCGGTTATGTCACTGTCCATTATGACATCAGGCAATATCAACTGCCAATTATGATACCATCAACTATGTCACTTTCATTATGACACTTATGACACCATCAGCCAACCAAGTCACTTAAAATCTCAACTTACGCCATATCTATTTGTACATAACGGACTAAATAAGTGTGGACTATCGATACTGTTGTCAACTTACGTCATAGATGCCTTTCAAGAACATTGGTAAATAACAAGGGGTCACCACCACTAATGTCATTACCAATGACAACTGCGCAACTTCGTGTCCACCACCACATTTGCTCCTTACACCATGTCACTACTTGTTTTGCCCATAAATGTCTCTTCTAAATATTTCAATCATCACTCACATCACTTACCAAACGACTGGATTTGTTCCATTCTGACACTATATTTCTATACTTGTGCTCTATCCCAAGTGGAGGAGGGGATTAAGTTCAACCAAATACCCAATGGCGTGCCACCAAACAAAAGCACCCCGTAAGTTACCTTTGATCTTTTTGGATTCCTTGACCTGGTTATAGGCTTGTAAACATGGGTATAGACACCAGAAATGTGCTTCTACCTTATCAAAAGCGATATAAATTTTTCTTCTGCGGCCATTTTGAAAGTTAAGATGCTGCCGCACAAGTATGGTCCAGCATTGTTATCAATGGTGTAATTGAAATCTTGACCCTAAAAACATGTGTGTAGTCAGACACCAGAATTTTGCCTCTACGAATCTCAGGGACAAACTAGGCAAAAGTCGTTAATGGTGGCGGCCATTTTGAAATTCAAGATGGACTGCAACAACTAAATGGTTTAGCATTGTTATCAATCGGTTCTCATGGAATTCCTTGGACACCTTAACTTTGGTCTCTCTCCTACATAAACCAAGGCGCCGGTTTTCGACGCAAGTGTCGCTGGTTGCGCGGATTACTTGCTTATGATGAAGTTTGGCAAATGATTAGAAAGAGAACAAATGGACTGGAGAGCAAGTGTTACAACGGTCACATGGATCACAAGCGTCACATGAGGGGGTCACCAAGGTCACATGAGGTCACCCCCACCCCGCACCACCCTTCCCCAATGCACCGGCCCGCGAAGCACCCTCCCACGACGCACCCTCCCCCGATGCACCCTCCCCCTACGAACCCCACCATCTCCTTCACATCCCATCCTGACCCTACCCCCGCACACCAATTTGTGAATGGACCAAAAGTGTCACATACAAAGGTCATAGGAGGTCATCAAGGTCACCATGGGTCACAAAGGTACATGGGGTAAATATGGGGTCACAAAGGTCACATGGGGTCACAACGGTCACATGGGGTCACAAAGGTCATATGGTGTCACCAAGATCACAAGGTCACCAAGGTCACATGAGGGTCCACCAAGTAACACAAAATCATTCAAGGTCACAAGCCGTCACCAAGGTAACACAAAGGTCACACAAGGCACCAAGGTCACATGAGGTCACCCGCCCCTCCCGCAGACCGCAACCCACCCTTCCGATGCACCCTCACACCAACCCGCACACCACCCCACCCAGAGGCACACCACCCGACCTACCGACGCACCCGACCCCTCCCGACGCACCCCTCCTGACGCACCCCGACCACTACCGACGCACCCGACCCCTCCCCGACGCACCCCACCCCCTCCCCGACGCACCCCACCCCCTCCCCACCCGCCAAACAGTAACACCCCCACACTGCCCCCTCCCAACACACCACCCAGCCCCTCCCCAACCCCCACCCTGCTCCTCCCCCCCAACCACCTCACCTGCCTCCTCTCCCAACCCCACCCGGCCCCCTCTCCAACACCCACCCTTTCCCCCCCCAAAAATCCACCTGCCCTCCAAAACAACCAAATGCCCCTCCCCAACACCCCACCTTCCCCCTCCATATGATTACACACAAGCATGTATGGTATAGTAGTTTTACATGTAGCAAAGGAAATTTCGATATCCAATGTAATTTTAGCGATTCAGCAATTACGCAATTTAATTAGGCTACATTTGCATTACCTAAGGCCGCATGTATCAGAACTTTCAAATGGCAAAGAAGATGCGCACCATAAGGGTTGTCGTGCAGTGAAGGAATTTTGCATATCCGATGAACCGTTTCAAAAATATAGCGATTGCGCTGATTTTGCATGTTTAATGTAGTCATTGCATAAGTAATTTGTTCGAAATTGCCCAACATCTATTCAGGTCGAGAACTTCTTAACCCGCTTCACTTCCACAAGTCTACATCATATAATCCTACGGGAACTCCAGAAACTTCGCACAAAATCCTTGCGGGGTCAAGGGTTATCATTTGACGGCCACTATAAGCTAATTAATATTCATGAATAGTGAAATAATGCAGCCAAAAGCTACACATTAATATTCCTGGCACTCTACTATATCACCTACCAAGTGTGAAGTAAAATCGGGGATGAGCGTTTAGACAGCAGAGCATTTCAAAAAAAAAGGTAACCGAAATGTCTTAAAAATATGCACAAATAAGCTAATTAAAATTCATGAATACCAAGATCTATGCCGCCAAACCGCTACATAATATTGCGCACCTCACTTATCATCCTATCAAATTTGAAGTAAGGGGGAGAGCGGTACCTGCAGAGCATTTTTAAAAAGTTACCGGAGTCAGACGAAGGACATACGAACATACGGACATACAGACATACGGACACGGACCAAGAAATTTGGACTAGTGCCTCATGAACATTCGTTCAGGCGGAACACAAAAATGGGTCAAATATGGATTTCCTACACCTACAACCATCAACACGAGGTATACCCATAATTCTGGGAGAGTCTTCAAATGTACTTACATATATATGGACAGCAGGCCGGCCTCTTGGAATTCCAAATCCATACCATGTAACATGAACTTCTATGATTAAATATGATGTAACAAATGAATTCCAGCACCTAAAACCCCATAAACGATGTATAAAATAATTACTAGGTTAATCATTCCAAATGTGCACTTGTATATGACTGCCGGCGGCCATCTGGATTACAAATCCATACCATGTAACATGAACTTCTAATGATAAAAATGATGTCAGAAATGAAGTACCAGCACCTAAAACCCCATAAACGATGTATTTAAAACATAATACAGGTTAAGTCATTCAAAATGTGCATTTTCCTATGACTGCCGGCGGCCCATCTTGAATTACAAACATACCATTCGACCATGGACCTCGAATGAAAAAAAAACGATGTCAGAATGAATTCCCAGCACCCCAAAAACACCTAAAAAGAGGTTATGCGTATTAACATTCGTTTAGGTATCAAAATTAAAATTTATAGTTTTTAAATGGCTACCGGCGGCCATTTATTTTTTCAGAATTCGCAGCCGGTTTCTCGAAAAACAAAAAGCACTGGTGATTCTTAAAGGTAAATGGTCCAACAACGCAAATCATGTTCAGAATCTCTTGCGGATGGATTGTAAGCGGGGTCTAAGCAGGTCCTGGGAACTATACATTCTTGCGTTGATTTGGATGTAATTATCGCTCGCTGTATAAAAATATATGATTTTATTTGATTTTACGCATATTCATGGTTATCGCACAGAATTAGAATTCAAAATGGTCATTGCAATGTATTTACCAATCTTAAAAATAGTTACGCAATGTTGTGCCAGGATCGAGGTAAACCGGGGAGGGGTAAATTAAACTATATGCCGAGATGTGTGCCTAAAGTAAGAGAATAAAGGTAAACATTTGGGAACGCTACTCTCTTTACGACGAATTGAAACCAAGGCGATACCATTATTGGAAGTGGAAAAAAATATGGTGGTCGAGGTTGGTTCAAATCGAGTAAAGAGGTAGCGGTTCCAAAAATCATACCTCTATTCTCAATCTAAAACAGCTTTAATTAGGTCATCTTTAACCAAATTTTACGATCCTTATGGCTGCAACAAAACAAATAAAGGATGACACCCAGTGACAAAAATCGAAACAACCTCGTTTGAAAGCAACCAACATACGCAACGAGACGCAACGTTGGCAGGTGAGCGGAAATTTAGCAAAACGCGGAATGAACGCGACCGCGTCTACCTCCAAAATAACGTAAACGCAGCGCGTAAAAATGGGTTCAATTGTCGATGAACCCGGGCATAAGCCAATAAATCTGCTAGAGTTTCACAAGCTGGTACGAAATAAAATATATTAAACTTGTGTCATCAAATCTTATATACTTGACACCAATTTGTGCAAAATTTTGCCCCATTTGTCAACCGTGCTTCCTCCAACATTGCCGAATACTCTAAAATTGCGCCGCGCTTTATTTTTAATTATTTTATAGCTTGCGCTATTAAAGAGAATTGCATAGAGGGTCTTGGATGTTTTGAAAGTAGCATACCGATTCGCTATGCTTACTACGACTACCAACTAAATCCTGTTTAAGATCACACCTTGATCAGCAACGCTATTTTGGAGGTCACGCGTTAACTTTATATGATGGACGATTTAGTACTGGCAAAAATCCTGTGTTTTTAATCAGTCTGATTTAATATTGCTACATTATTGACTTTTTGTCTTTTTAGGTACATTGTGAGCCAAGAAATACAAATTTGGTTGATTCCCTTTTTTCGACCAGTCGTTCGGCAGCCATCTTGGATTTGAAAATGGCCGCTATTTTCAACATATTTTCTCTCATATCTTATTTGCAGTCTATACACAAACAGATTTATTTAAAGTTCTTTTGCTACAATATCATCGGTAGAGGTCAACAAATGGTTCGACCATTTGTACACAACTCATTCTACATTGCAAAATTTGAGTGTTAATGATATTTACCGTTGACCTTTTTACTCTTTTTTGAGGAAGAATTTGTAATATTTCATAACTTTATTGACGATTTTAGAAATAAATCCCCTTATGTGATTTGTGACCTTAGTAACCCAATTGCCAAAAGGTGCCAAGATGGCACCCGGTGGATTCTTCCACTAAACACCTTTGTCTATACATTTTAGCAAATGCATTAGTGGGTGGACGGTTGGTGAAGTGGCTCATCGACTCGCCTTTCACCAATTTGGCCAATTTTATCGTACGTGAATTTGGTTTTGCCAATCCCATACCCACCGTCGCCAGTTTTCTCTGAGAACTTCGTTTTCCTCCTGCATTTAAAATCAAGACTCCTTTCCATCACAGCTGTTGACCCCATACAAATTGTCTCTTTTATTTTTAGACCATTTTAGAGCAGTGGCGACGCAATTTTGACAACTGATATAAGTAGGGACATGCAAGAGCTATCATCTCTGCAAAAATCAGACAATACATTGCGGGAATCTTGCCATATAGGCCTACAAAGGTCATGATTGTTGTATATCGCCTCTCCTATATTCCCATTCTCCATATAAGACGTTGTGAAAAACTAGATTTTAAAGAAAATCTATTTGCCCTCAATGATTTTTTTTTAATTTTTACACAGAATGTAGTTAGTGGACAAAATATTCCAAATCAGTTGTCAAACTGTGTCGCCGGCAGATACCTTTTTTGTTTATTTGGTTTTATTATAATAAATGAGAGCTGTGCCCATAAAGCCTTCATATCGTTCTGGATTACTCGTGGTGTTGTAGCAGAATAAGACGTGGTGTCCTGGGCACTTTGGTGGATTTATCGCTGTTATAGAAAAATATTATTTTAGTACCACTTTGCCGCTTCTCTCAAGGTTCACCGGTAAGTACACTAGCCACCAGACTTCAACCACAGGTCTGTCACTTTACCTTTGTGGGCTATACAAATTAAAGTGGCAATTTTGAAACATATTTAGCTCACAAGCTGATTACAAGCCAAAATTACCGAAATAATAGTGGCGAACATTTGGAAAGTCAATATGATGGTTCTAACAAATAAGCTAGCACCAGAGGTAGATCATTGAAAACATTGGTATCACATACGTTGGTAACACTATCTTTTTGTCTACTATGTAGGTTGGAAGCCAAGATATTGGGAGAAAGGTATGAGTCATGAGTGGCCATTTTGAACATTCAAGATGGTAGGAAAACAGTGATGTTTGAAACAAATTGAACAGTTACATTCAATTAGTTTAGCCTCTTACGTTACTCCAACTCAAAGATACAGTGCCGAAGTTATATTAACCCTCGTCTGGGACTAAAACCCTATGGAACCTTTTCCTCCGATGCGCTGAAGTGACAAAATTAAGCTTTCGTCCAAACGCTTCCAGATTATCATTTCTCAGTTCCAGTCGTTTTTTGTTAAGCAAAATGTATGTGAACTTAGCACCTTCTCCAGGGTCAGGTATGCCTTTAAACAATCGAAAGTTAGAGGGTGGTTGCCACGCAAGAAATGTAGGATACTTTTGAAAATTATCTGCAAATATGGATCTAAAAACTTCTATGTTAGTAAATAGTCAATTGCCAAGAGCTAAAAACCGCATTGAAAAACCGATTTCTACTTTTCACGCAATGGAATTTCGCCTATTTTCTAGCAAACACCAAATTCTGCAACTCGTGGACATAATGGCGTAATGTGATGACTTTAATTAGTACTTATTTTGGTTATAAAGAAAGAAGACAGAAATCAAAATGTAGCAAAATAACCGACAAATCCAAAAAACATACGATAAGGCACCATACTAATTACTCCGGGAATTAAACTCATTTTGTTAGAAGCTATGCATGAGTGAAGTGAATTTGTATTTACAAATTATCACAGTGACTGGATTTTTTTCACTTGATTTTGTTATGCCCACGGACGAAGTAGACAGACATCTACTGTTAACCGGGTGTAGATGTCGCTATGGGAAATAGGATGTGGTTCGGTAAGTGCATTGATGCCCTTATGAAGCAGGCACTACAAGTATCAGGATTAAAATAATTATTGATTAATAGTAAATTCACATAAGGTTTTATTAAAATTAAAATATTCGAATTAAATAAAGCAAAGGTTAAACACAAAGCTTCTATTGGTTTACCATCCATAGGAGGAACACGGTCCTTGACTTTTTAAGCAAAAGGCTCCCATTTCCATCACGATCGGATGATAAAAGTGTACAATTTTTAAACAGAAAACCACTTCCTTCTATTTGTAACAGCCTGTGGTAAGATTATTTGTAGGTAATTCGTTTTAGACGCTAGACAAGTTAATGGGTGACTGCATTAAGCTTTTAGAGGGACACATCACAGCCGTAGTCGACTGGCCCATGAGAAAAAAAGGAATAAAAGCGGGATGGTTTAATTGAGCAATTAGTTGCTGCCCTTTGTGTTGGATTCCAATGGACTATCTTGCTTTCAATACACCTTTGCAGAGAACGTGCGTTATTTCATGTTACACATTATTCTCCTTGCCAAAAGTAAAAAAAAAAAAAGGTGTGAGGAGTGGTCTCTGAGCTGTCATTATTGTGGGTGCAAGATGATAACCAACACAAAACAGTTCTTCGCTTAACATGGGGCACCGTTGGATTTGGCCTTATACAAGCATCCTTAATTTGAAACCGATTAAAGTTAAAGTAAATAAAATGACAGATCGATTGGATTGTTGCTCGTAGATTTGTCATTGCAACCGTTGATGTAAAATTACAGTCTCAACTAATTATAACATCTTATTTTTTAGATTGGATTATTGCATTTCATTAGTCGCAGTCATGTAGCACCGATGCTGCTGAGAACGCTGATACAACATACATAAATAATACACAATTTTGTTTTTTACTTGAGTCCCAAAAAAACTCACCTGTGACATAATACATTTGGATGATAATGATAAATATGATAAAATGTATGAAGGTATATATATAATATAGAATATTATAATAATATATATATATTGATATAAATTAAGAACCCTATATCGCCACCTTTGGAGACACTGATTTGTTATGTACTAATGACTAGTTAGGGAGGACATTTACTGTTCTCCCTACGTTCCTTAGAATGCGTTATTCCGTCAAAGGATATGAATATTAATTTATGCAAATGAAGGGTAATCCACTAGAATACCAAAGGAGTATTAATAGTAATAATTTAAATAAACATAAGAGTTCATATAAGACAATGAATTATTCAACTGTCTCCCATAATATACCATTTGTAGATTTATAATATATCTATATGTATATATATAGATATATATCTATATATACTTATATAATAAGATATAGTATATAAATTATATGATATATCCATATATATATCATCAGAGCTACCAAATTGCAGATGACTACTTTTGAGTAGAGGACCAATTCCACTAGTGGAAGAGCTATGATGATATTTAATGCCCCTGTTACTTTGTAACAGTTGAGCACTCAATGGACTGTTCTTTCAGTATTGACAACTCTGGAATACGTTGGCATGCTGCTTGACACCATCGAATATAGGTAACTATGTTCTAATAGTCAAGGACTAAATCTCTGTAAGGCTCTAGTTTTGAGTAATGTACTCACCATACTCGAAGTTGAAGCAACACATTCAATTAATTACTCGTAGTGAAATATTCAAGAAATGTAACATCGATAATTAAGTTTGACAAAGGCATCGTGATATTGTATTCTCACAAACACAAGTTTAATGTGGCAGCAACCCATAAGAATGGAGAAAGACGAAAAAGGTGTGTGTGCTTACAAACCCGCCATATCTAGCGTGTATTTTTCAGTAGATTTCTTTCATTTTTCAATGCATGAAAGTATATAGATGTGTTTATAAAGCTTATGATATTTAGTGATGGATTAAGGTCAATGATCATCCTTAACTCCATTGCAATTGTTTCTTCTTGTAGTATATAGGGTATATGCTGGTAGATTCAGTGAATTTTCGTTACCCTTTAAATGCGTGGTATAACTTGCATAAACAGACTACAATTTACGCAAAGAAAATTCATTCATTCTAGTCCAGCCTTTTAAAACCTTAAAGAGATCAAGGCGCTGCTGCCATGAGAAGCAAACATTGTACAATGTAGCCAATTCATTATATTATCATGCTTAATACACAATGACCACGTACAGTGAACTGTGATTCCTATTTAGAGAAATGGGATATGTCCATAAGAAAATTTCTTCTACGAGATGTTTTGAACTCGCATAAAGCCTGGCATAAGTGCCATTAACGGCCCTTGCACTGAAAAAATAACGTTTTAACGGTAGAATACCGGAACCAGCTGCCAGTATTATACCGTTAAATACGGTGCATCGTAGAAAGTAAATGTACTCTATTTAAGAGATTTTTTGAGCATTTTACATGACTCTTTAACACAAAATAGTTTGTCTCTCATACAAACATCATAAAAATAAAAACTTCTTCAACCATAACGGGCAAATCATATTTATGGTTGTTGTTATTTAAACAGTAGAAAACATGGCAAGCAGGTTCCGGTATTTTACCGTTAAAACAAAAGAAATTTTTAACAGTGTTGGAGCCCTTCGCCCTAGTCTCTGTTCGGGGACCAAACGGTAGGTTATATAAAAATGCTTCAACAAAGGTCCTGAAGAATGCAATCTTAGTTCACGTCAGACTTCCATATAATATTCAGTTGTGTTAGGGTTATACACCATTCATTTTCTGTCAAGAAGTCCTTCTGATCAAGTATACGACCCCCAGATATTTAAATCTACTCATTGATTAGCTGTGCCATTATTGAGGGATAGGAAGAGGCGACCCTCATTGGACAATCATGCATTTTGTATTTATATTTAGTAGTTAGTCGGCGACAGAATAAGGCGACCCCAATTGCGCGTTGTGTAATTTGACGGGTGCTGAACAAATGACGGCGTTGAAGATTATTCTGTGACATTAAAGCTTATTGAAACAGAAAAGTTGCTTACGTGTGAAATTATTGTGTCCATGCGTCGAAAACCCGACTCAAAAAATAGGGATGTTTTGAATTTTTACATCATATCTTCGTTCGAACATGCCCCACCCAAATTCTACATTCAACCAATCACAGTCGCGCCAGCGCCCGCTGACAAACCTTGAATACGCGTATATATATGTCTTACCTAGCAGCGACTCTTCAAAGCAGTTTCCAAAAAGGTTGCTTGTTATAATTTAAAAACAAAACGTTCGGTAATTTATTACCATATATTTGAAAAGGGTTCCCTAATGAAAAAGGTCTTAGCAATATTTTCCAATTATGCCTTGCAGTACTTCTTTATTAGGCCTAGCTTTTTTTCTTTAAATAGATCGGAAGAGATCTTTCTGCATATCAAGTATATACTAACCCCACGTATTTAAATCTACATCTTGATAGTTGTGTGTAATTTGATTAAGTCAGAGGGTAGGAAGATGGCTCCTACCAACTTCATTGAGAATCGTGTTTCGTCTTCTTACATTAGCAATTAGTCTTACTTTAGCAGCTGACTCTTCAAATGCAGTTTCGAAAAGGTTCGCTTGTTATAATTTAAAAACAAAACGTTACGGTAATTATACCATATACTTTGAAAAAGGTTCCCTAATGAAAGGTCTCTAGCAATATTTCCAATTATGACTAGCAGTACTTTTTTACTATGGCTAGCTTTTTCAAGATTCAAGATTCATTGATTTAGCTTAACATATCATATATAACAACGTATGCATCAGTACATTATATAATAGTACAAAAAGGAAGTAACAATTGAAAACTGTTTCAAGATGAATAAATGATGAGCGATATGATATGCTAGGACCAGTAATGGACACCCCCGTGTGGCTTATAGTTCTTGCTGGCCCTATGAAATCAAGTAAGATGATTATACTAAATAATACAAAATTTAAACACAAATAAGGGATGATAAAAATATTAAAATAAGTATGACCTAGAGTCCCCTTTTTAATCGTAACTAGCGATCCATTTTTAAAAAAAAATTAATGACTAAGGGCCTTCTTACAAATTATTACTAGCAAATAAAAGACTGACTGACTGGGTTTTTGATAGACCTATTTAATCGCTCGATAAAAACTGGTTTGTCGACGAAAACCAGTTTTTTCAAAAACTGCTTATCGGAATTTGAAACCTGGTTTTTCATTTCAAAACCAGGTTATCGAATCGAAAAGGTGGGTGTTGAATAACCAAGTATCGCTCGATAAACCTGGTTTTTCGATCAAAACAACCGGTTTTTTATAAACCTCGTTTATCGCGCAAACCAGGTTTTTCAAACCTTGCTTATAGAATTTTGATAAACGTGTTTTTTCGATTTAAAAAAAAACAGGTTGTCATCGAAATCGAATCGCAAGCTTGGTTTTTGATAAACCATCGTTTAATCGCTCGATAAATCGGTTTTTCGATCGAAAAACCAGTTTTTCCAAAAAGCTTGCTTATCGAATTTGATAACCTGGCTTTTCGATTTGAAACCAGGTTTATCGAGAATCGAAAAGCTAGGTTTTGATAAACAAGTGTATGTTGAAAAACCAGGTTTTTCGCGGCGAAAACCCATTTTTTTTACTTTCATTGTGCAAACTACTTGCCATAGGCCTGCCATGAATACAATGTCCTTGTACTGAGCTTTTCCAACCAAACCGCCCATCTGTCTAGACACCATTTCCGTGGATTGTCCATCTTGGCATATGCGGGTGCCTATCAGTTTGTGCCAACCTCGTTCAATATGAAACTCGGTTGTATCATTTCGTTCAACAGAATGAGCGAGATTATACAGGTAATGACTACGTTTTATATTTTTATCCGTCGACTGCAAAGGCGATACTGAAACGGTTCTGATACCATAAGTGTTGATTTAAAAAAAGATTATTGCGTGGTGATGATAATCTTACTCATCTAAGGCATATTTTAACCCTCATCTTGCCATGAAAGTGGTTCTTCTTTTTTGCGTTCTTCGCTATTTATTATTTTTTGATGTTTTGTTTTTTGTTGTTGTTTGTTTTTTTGTTCTGTTTTAGTTGTTTTGTTTTTGTTTTTGTTTAAGTTTTTATTATTTTTTTTGGTTTGTTTTTTCTTGCATGTATCTTAAATATGTTTATTTGTTCGTGGGCGAATGTTTAAATCTGCATTTCTTTTTAACCGCTATGAAAAAGACCAGACTTATTTTCTTACATGTGGAGCTTCGCACTCAAGTGTCTATGATTGAATAAGATACAACCTTGCATTAACCTTTTGATAGATATGGAAATTCAATTGAAGGACGCCCAGCTCCTTATACATTCACCTAACACGGCCAAACGGCAAGTATAGAAAGCGGTATGGACGACTATTAGAAATAACAAATACCCAATATCCTGCATGTTACAAGATGAAAAGGCTAAACCTCTATCATCAAAGTTACATTGCAAACACCTGGCTTAAATATGGACATAGAATGGGCGAGGGGAGAGGGGGGGGGAGGAGTGTTCGACTTGACCCTACCTGAGTAACGCCGGATCAACTACTACACAGCAAAATAACACATTTAAAGTCAAAGGCACTCAGAAGTGTCTATACTTTATAGGACACAACCTTGCATTGCCTTGGATGGAATTATGGAAATCAAGTGAAGAACGCGCAGGCCTCATATAATTAATAAAATAATACATATATTATATAGCGCCTTATCATTAAGAATGATCAAAGCGCTTTACATTGTCTTTACTTTTACAACATAACTACATAATCTTAAAGTACACAATCTTAAAGTACAATCTGAAGTACACTCTTAAAGTACAATCCTTAAAGTGATTTTATTGGTATGGATCATCTATCGCACATATATAATGAAATTCCTAAATAGACGTACCAGATGGTTTGCATGGGCATTGGAGTATTTACGAAATAAAAACACCAGTTGCACGCTTAACTTTCGAACAGTAGACGATTTAAGAAGCACGCCACTATTTATTATTTACGCTATCGTTTTTTGCAACAACCATGTTGTTAGTCTTTCACACCAATGGAAAGGTGATCCGGTTGGTTAGTCAAAGTCTGGCCTGTATGAAAGACTATCGCGTTTTACTTTTAACATTGAAATTAAAACACAGCTTTATTTAACGTTTTCCTTTCAAATAATAAAATTTATCAAATGGCATACATTTGGCATAATTTTATAAATGAGCCTGGGATTCTTTGATAAATATAGTTTTTAAATAAAAATTAGGAAACTCTAAATCATACAAAGAAGGCCTCGGTAAAAATTGAAAAAGTACTAGATTGCTGCAAAAACCGCGCATTAGTGGGTATCGAACACTGACCTCTATCACATGGATTGGAAACCTGGGTTTCGTATTGAAGCACTATTGGCCATATTGGTCATCCCTCCAAAAAGATCCCAAGCATGTGGTTAAGAGACGGTCAATTTATACAAAATTTTTCCCATTGAAATGTGGCTAAGCGACATAACAGACTACAGAATCACGCCAATTCAGGTGAGCTCATGTGTATTTGCGCGTATGGATGGCTTGTCTCTAAACTTGCAACCCGGGATGCAACTTCTGGTTAAACAGGTGTCTCGGAATGGTATTGGTGTTCGGTAGACCAAAATTGGCCCCCCGTTGCTTCCATTCACTATATACAAATTACTGTTTGTGTAGCCCATCCACTTGTATCAAGAGATCAGTGGTTTACGGCGAACTGCGCTAAAACTATAAATATTACGCGAAACCCCTTTCAAATGTCCCGTTTTTCATGGATTGTTAGTGTTTAGGGCAACTAAACTTTGTTAATCACAAAATGATATCTAAACACCCCTCTTAACATTTTTCTCATCACTGAGTTTTAAAAAGGTGTATTTTTTTTTGCCATAAACAAATTCTAAACGAACTTCGCTCCTATCCTTGTGTGCTCAACGAAGTTCATCACAAATGAGCTGTGGCAAATTGCACGTGATATAGCGCGCATTGGATATATTTTTACTGGCTTCTGTTTCGGTATTACATATTCGGCGTTGTAATATACCACGGGAATAAAACATGGTATCTCCATGATTGTGTACAGTTGTGTACATTTTGTCGGATAAACCTGGATTTTTTTCGCAAGGAATATCCCAATGGCATGAAACCTCTGTACGTTTTATTTAGGGATATTTTAATTCTATATGTGCCGATATCATAACAATAAATCACTTAAAGCTACAACATGCAATGTACTTAAGTTAATTTGGAAAAAGATATGGTTTGTCAATTTTGCTTAAATGGTTTAGGTTAGGAGATATGCGCATTGTTTTGTAGGTAACTTGTTCCATAAAAATGGTGCTAAATGGCGGAAAGCTTTGTCACGTTAGATGTATGTTTCTTTTGAAACGAGAAGATTGCTGTCAGCATCGGATCGAAGATCATTGGTGTTGAGGAGTTGTGAGACATTAACCCTAATACGACCAGAAAAAGCACAAACTCACATGACTGAGGCCATCCCAAGGATGCGATTACTTATTTCTCTCACAGCCGTTTGCGTAAATTTTCTTGTTGACATTGGGGGGGGATGGGGGTCTGAATCTTTATGATGAAAAGGGTTTGCTGAAGAAATTCATTACATCACATTGCGCGCGAAGCGCGCTGAAATTTTTGCCATTTGAAGCCTAAAATGTTCACTATAATTGTAATTAGAATAAATGCTCGCGAATCGCGCGGAAATTTACCATTTTTTAAACTATTATGTAAAATATGAGTTTATGTTTGGTCCAAAAAACAGAACGGGCAATCAACATGGGGGGTGAATCGTATTGACCATCCCCCTCACCAAATTATTGGGGGGATATATCCCCATCCCCCCCGGACTTTACGCCTATGCTCCTCAGCCAATTACCTCGTGCCGGTGAGCTTCGGTTTGTTAGGAAGTGTGCATAATTATATAATCATAAGTGGATCACACTACCACCGATCAGTGCACAGTATTCACGCCCGAAGCCGGTGCAGTCACCAGTGTTGCCAAACCCGCCATTTGGTATCCCAACTGGCGAAATGCAAAGGCCCACGACCGCGAATTTGCGACATTTGGGCTACTTTTCACTACCCTTTGGCGACATTGTAAAGACGGTCGAGATAAATTGCGATTTTGAAATAGGCTTTAAGTGGTTCGTACACAGCACCAATGATGTTCTTGCTACAACCAATATCTTCTTGGCCTTCATATTCTTGTAATCGCTTGTTCTGTCCTGTCAGATATAGCACCTCGCTGTAAAAAAACCATTTCGTTCAACGGATTGACAAATCTCCGGGTCAAGGATTTGGAATTCCCTTGACCTAAATCTGAAATATCTCCAAATCAGTCCACTAAATGTTAAAACCATATTTCAAAAATCAAATAAATACTTATCAATATATTTTCTTCTTTTAACATAAATGTTTATTTTTAATTTCCATGGTTACAATGCATATACTCTACCAGACTTTTAATTAACAAACTTATAGGGTGTTGTACAGGATAAACATATAATTAAATATTATTCTAAGTTATATGGGTATGAGCGAACAATCCAACACATATACCGTATCTGCCGTCATCTTCCGTCCTTCATATTCCTGGTAAGCGCTTGTTTCTGGGCTCCTGTCTTGTCTTCTTATGTTCTGGCGTTTCCGTGTTTATATCATGTTCTGGTCCCGCCCTTGTTGGTTCACAAAAAGTTCCGCTTTTCTTCTACCGGTGGGTCAACTTAAAGTTCATGGCACTCTCCCCTCTTTTTTCTGTTTTTCTCATTACTTTTACCACTAAGTATTACGACAAATTCTTGTTCTAATCATGTTTAAATGATTACTCTCTGAATAGATTCCCTTAAAAATTTTAAATTACAAATTGGAGGAATGTTGCTGTCCCTAAGGCAAATACAAATGTAACCTCCTTTTGCTTTATTATTGCATGTTGCGATTGCATCATCAATTGTCATTTTCTATATTATTGTATATTCACGGAAAATGAGTTGAACTTTATTTTAATTGATCTGGTTCACACCAAAGGAAATGCAAATTACGATATCTGAAAAGCAGACCTCATGCAGTTATGCGGATGACACAAGACAAAGGCCAACCCGGAGGAGACTAAGGCAGACACCCAGCTACATCGTCTTTAAGAATACGTCTCCAGTACTGCAATACAATTCAAACCCAGTAATTGAACCAAAGATCTTATCAACATAAGGTCTCACTAAAATAGCAAATTGGAGGAACACAAAACCAGCGTACCATATGGAATGTAAACCGATCATCCCTCCCGGCCAGATCACATGGCCCCTTGTTCATTTTCATCTGTTAGGCCAAAGAATTTCTAAGAAAATGCATAAGATTAATTACCATTTCTACGGGATGTTGATTAAGGTTCAAACACAGGGACTTATTTAAAAAGGTTCGGTTCCTTCTTTTCTAAGATAAGGCCTTGAAATTACAACCAATTCATAAGTTCCGTTATGCTCACGAAAGCATGTAATGTGTAGTATATCCAAAACAAAATCTGAAGGCTGTACTTCGTCAATTCACTTTTGTATAGATTGGTAACGACCTTCTAGTCAGTTTCCTATATTTTACTTTAACATGGCATCTTTAGAAAAGAGAAACTGTGTACTTTTATTCCTTACCTTCTCACTCTTCAACATGTAACCTCAATCTTATTTGTGCCATCAGTAATTTCTCTCACTCAAAGTCAGTACCCACCGGGAACTCTAGCCTGTAATACCTCATACCTTACTGAGTTGGACTGCAGCAACAGAAATCCTAGTTCATATTCCAATACTGGATTCCGATGGACCACACACTGATTTTGCATCAGCAAGTGAGAGAAATTCATGACACCTTTGTCAGCTGCCGTTTCTGTCTTCTTCTGCAAAAGTTGAATTATAAGCAACAATAAATACCGAGATGTCTGCGACTACATTCAAAGGTCTTTACGAACTGTTGGTATAGATTTACTTTAAACAGATGGTCAGTTTGTGCCGAGGACTTCTGTCTGTGACTTAACAAAAGTGGTTTTCTTACAATGGATTCCATAGCTTCAAGAAACCATCGTTACTATCAAAGAACTGGCATCACTTCAATCACTGAAATATTTATCTATCGCAAACTTTGAAGATAAATGTCACTACTCTGCAATGATGGGACACAATTTTACAAATCCTGACCAATCTTGAAGAGCTTCTCATACAGTTAGATATTCAATCAAAACCTTACCGTCATACCTTGCATATTCGATAGTACCTTTGCAGACTTTGTCTTTGTCTTCGGTGGGACATATGATTTTGCTGACTATTATGCACTAGCACTGGGTCTTTTCCACCGTTAACAACTGTAACAACATTAGTTACTACAATTGAATTACTTCCAATATTTGGAACTCTCAATTCTCCCCTTCAACATCTTGTACTAATGTTATGACAGGCAACCGTTTAGTTCTCAGAATCCATCTCCAATGCCTTGCCCAATGGAATTCTTCCCTTACTCTTTAACAATAACGTCATTAATTTTAAGAAGAATTGAAAATAAAGCATTTTCATGATTCCCAATCTTCCCCACCTTAATGAGCTTCAACCGAATAAACTACTTAGCTAAATACGCTTTTCAGGATTTGAACTATTTAGAAGAGTTAATATTCGCTCATAACTCTCCACAGCAATACCCTCCGAGCTTTGAACGTATTCATCAACTCTATTCCCTCAAACTACTGATCTAACTCAAACAGCATAACAGGGGAAATAGCGCCGAATGCACTTTCTCTTCATCTTGAACTTACCAATTTAGCAAATAATAAATCTATTATCCTTTAAGAGCTTGGCTGACTATGCTTCCGAATCTTCTCCCATGTAGTGTTTGGAGGTGACCGGTTCATTTTCGCTCTAATTTTCCTGACCCCTCCCATTTTCCTTAACGAATTGAAATTATTAATATTATGTGGGGTTTAGTAATATACCATGTTTCGTTTTATTTCCAATTTGAACTCTGCAATAATATCTAACGCAGTTATCGATCCACTTGGTGAACCTCCCAACTTCAAATCTTCGTCCAACTTGAATACCTTGATTTATCAGGGTCCGTATGGAATTCCTCCAACCTTTGCAGGACACGGATGTCAACCTTGAAACTACACGATCTGAATTGGGCAAGAAATAACTTTGACGACAATCACGCAAATTGTTTCATCAAGGCACCTGCGCTAACTCAGCTAGATCTGAGCATAACGAAATTAAAACGGTTTGAAAAGACAAGCCTTGTGTAGATTTACCAAACGGTTAGTCTGAGTTTAGAAGGCAACATTCTAAAATCACTAGATAGCCTGGAATCACTGCACCCTTTTGCAGAATCTCAACGCTGCTAGAAATCAATCATTGGAGTCCCTTCTTGTTGCTGTATCGTCGAGGGGACTCTATTCTGAATACCCTTGATCTGAGTAATATAACCCTTTCAAATGCACTTGTGAAATAAGGCCATTTAGAAAATGGATTTTAACTGATACAAACACTTGGTTGCTGCAGAGCCTTATGTGTGTGCCAGCCCGGAACAATGGCAAGGGTTTAGCATTACTGCAATTGAACTGGATTGTAGGTCACATACTGCCTTTTACTTTGGTATTTAGCATTCCTTTGCCTGCTGATATGTGTTATGCTTATTCTTCTTATTCGCTATCGCTGGCACATCAAATACAAACGCTTTTTACTCTATAGAATTTCTTACCAATTTCCTGGAAATTATGATGATGATGACCACTTTTCAATGATTGAAAAGGATGATAACCTGCAATACCACGCCTATGTTGCATACAATGAAAACTCCAGGCAGGACAGTAATTGGGTTATGAATAACCTCCAACCAAACATGGAAGAAGGTCCTGATGCACTTCGACTGTGCATCAAAGAAAGAGATTTTCAGCACGGACGCTTGATCATAGAAAACATAAATGACAACCTCCTACGAAGCCGGAAGACTATTCTAGTTTTAACACCAGGATTCATGGAAAGTGAATGGTGTTACCATGAGATGCAAATGGCCCACATGAAACTACTTGATGAAAATCTTGATGTTTTGGTGTTAGTTTTGTTATCTGCAATTCCAAATAGTAAGATGACAATGTCACTACGCCAGTTACTCTGCAAGAAACAATACCTTAAATGGCCCAAAGACAGACTCGGGCAAAGATTATTTTGGCAACGACTCAGGGAAGAGCTCAAAGCACCTCTACATGTAGATCGGCGCTTTAACATTTAACAACTGGCGAGTAACGGACCCAATATTAGCAGAGAGTCGTTATGCACCATTCTCATTCGAATTTAGGTAATTCTGATGCATGAAATCTGTATGAATGCCTCTCTCATTTTGCGTGGAATACTCAAACAACGTTCTCACTCTCAAAGTACCTCTAAATACAAAAGGTCTTAGCAAGTATATTTCTCCTATTGACATTTATTATAGAGTGAATAAACTATAGATTGGCTTTGTATCAACGTTTTTTCAAACAGAATCGACGCTTTTATTCTAAAGATCGCCGGGAATTCAAGTAAATTCCTTTTACAACTTTTAGAACTGCACGGATTATCACAAATCCTCGCTATTACGACTAACACACATAAAGATCAAAATGTCGCCATAATGTACGTTTATTTCCACCAATTAACCAATGCTCCGGTATAGGATAAATGCAGCAAAGAAGTTTATTCCCTCTTCCATTGGGATGGACTTTGAGGTCAAGCCCGGATGCTCTAAAAAACACATCATATTAATAGGGAACATTTTTGCATTCAGCCTGACAGCTTCATGGTTACCAAGGTATATTGGTGTGCACATGTGTGTATTTGTATACGGTTGTAACACTTTTGACCTTCTTCTAAAGCCTTCCGTACCACAGAACCAGGAATATAATTTATAAAGAAATAAGAAATATGAAGTCAGAGGCCTTTTTGTAGCTCAGTCTGTTTAATGGCTCTAAAGAAATTGTATATGAAAGTATAATATTGTAAAAATTCATTTTTTCATTTCGCTACAACATCGTTGCAAGACCCGATGGGTTTCTTGCACTCGGGAAAAGTGTGTTTTGGGTCTTGCAAGATCATATGGTCTTGCACTAAAAAACGATATTGGAGTATTGGGTGGCAAGACCATCGGAAGTGGCATTTACAACGATCTTCCATTAAAAAGCACAGCCACGATTTGTACTTACGAATAAATACTTACCTTAATTGATAATTATTTTTCTAAATTTGTAACATTACAATTTTCAAATTTTTCTTACACTCGAGGATTATGGGGAATAACATCTGTTTCAAACGCCCCTTAGGCATTCATTCGTCATAGTGGTTAAGAACGATGTACAATTTGAAATCATTTTGTGATTAATGAATGTTTTTTTCAGTTGCATACTTTTGTCTAGTGTGTGGTATATATAGATATCGCGCTTTTCCTTTCTTTTTCTTTCGCCTCCATTCCTCATTTCGTTTCTTTGTTCTTTCTTGATTGAAGGTAGCTTGTGGGGGTACACCCCCCCCCCCACACACATTGCGACGGCCCTGATCAACGTTTATAGCCAAGAAATCATGGCCTAGAGTATATGAATTCAAGTCACGTAGCACTCATTTTGTGGCACGCTTACCATAAGAGGGCTTGTATAGTCACCCTGTGTTTTCTGTACGAGGAGGTTACGTAGCAAACTGGTAATTACTACAAACGTCAAATATCTAAACTTCCAAAGGCTCATATGCTCATCAAAAGCTTTGGTGTGATTCAAACACGGAAATCCAAGAATTCTTCCCCAAACCTCTAGAATAGGATTCTAACCCAACTATGTGTGTACAAAAGGCAATATGTCAGCGCCCTACATGGTAATGAACTCGTACCCATTCTGGTTGTTTACATGTTCATCTACTATATGATCTCGAGAAATTGAGTGAATACCCTTCAAAATATAGAAAAGCATCTTCAAACCTCATTTCCCACATTTCTAGAAAGGATTCTGATTTATACACCTATCCAGTTTTACACATTCCGACACCTCCTGGCATCCATAGCGGGGTGCATCCTGCTTAATTCACCCAAATTGCAATTAAGTGTAGCTTTTGAATATACTAATCAAGCGTGTATCAACGTACAAGATTTGGTGGATTTTGGGTTGGAGGCCCCCCCCCAGTATGGCGGATCAATTCTGACCATCATTTTGGCTGGTCGTATTTGTCTATAACCCTACTATATTTACATTTACATATTGACGTGTGTGTATTGAGTGTCTTTGGTAATCTAGTATGTGGTTTGTGTGCCTTGATTTGCATGATTATATGAGGCATGCCTAAGATTTGACTTGGAACCGAGTCTCATAAAGTATCATAGGTATGGTGCATTTTTCCCTGTTGGCCATGATGTCGCCTAAGACGCCCAAGAGCATTTCAGAAGAATATACCATTTAACGTACAACAAAAGTGTCACCCATTCGCATCTATTTCTGACAACTAGAGAGTAAAAACAGCTGGGTTTTCGTAAGAGCAAAGAAAGATAAAAAAATGTCTCAATTTGGCAAAAAGCTGTGTGGTAAGCGATTGTTTTTCTCTTCTTTCCTTCCCCTCTTCGTTATTCTTCGTCTTCTTCTTCTCTTCGGATTAAACCCAGTTACCTCGCCTTGAGTTAAGTATTGGCGACATGCAAATTCTTTCAACTTGTACAAGAGTTCTTGAGTAGACATGACGTAAATTTTTTTTTTTTTTTTTTTATGTCAAAGTTTGTGTTTTTTTCAACAGACGTTATGTCCCAGATCCAAGATTACAAGAAACTTTGATTTCTAGTGTCATTGGGGGTGCTCTAATTTGACCTAAGAAATCTGACGAACGGTAACTTGCCTTCGCGGCTCCGGAAGGAATACATACACAGGAAGGTTAGCAATGGCCTCCAAAATACAGGTTTATTGTACATGTTACCGGTAGGAAATTGGAGTGGTTGTAATAAACAGAATGAAAATAACGTCCAATGGAATTCTAGAGAGTGGTCTTCAAAAATTTATTAGACATCCTTTGAATATAGATCACGTGGTTCCGTAAATTTGACTGGGACATGCTTCACATTCCATATTAAACAGCATAAATGTGCATTTTCCCAGTTATCACCGTGACCTCCTTCTTGGCAATCTAATTCATAGTCCAACGCTAATGATCGTTTCGTGACTTCCGGATCATTCAAGACTCCGATTTTCAATTGTAGGTTTGCAGCGGACTCTGTAAACAACTACCGCTTGTCTTCCTCCCGTGGATTGTCCTTATGAGCGACTAGAAATAGAATTTGACAAAGTGTTTGATTTGGTTTTGATCACTGGTAAATCTCCAATTCTCTACTAGTAACACGGCCAGGACGCCACCAACGTCAACACTTGGACCTGAACCAAGCAACCAACAAATCTAAGCTACCACAGCTGATGACGGAAAACGGTCTCTCTGAAATATTTGTAATTAAAAAGTGAGTGTTGATGAACAGATTTCTTTCTTTGGTGCGTACTGCCAACAGGTATCAATCTCTTCGTTCTCGAAATAAAAAAATCTAGAGTGTGATCAGTATTTATTCCCTCATTCCCTTCAATTCTACAAAACAATATTTTCTTTCTTCTTAGCCTACGGGATACTTTCGATCTCTTGAATTAAAAAGAAACCAAAATCAGCTACTTCCATGAAAACCCACTCCCACACACATACACACACGTGTTGCCATAAAAGCGCGTCTGGTTTTAGTTTTCATATCACTTCTATATCAGATATTGGTGCAGAAACAGTCGGTTGCCTTACGGTTTATCTCAACATGGCATCTCTAAATAACAGAAAATGTGCTACATTTCATCTTGTATTTTTAATGATGTTCGTCTACATCAGTCAACAAATTCCAACATTATCTATTCCACTCTCTATTCTTCATTATCCCCCAGAGAGAGTGGCGTGTAAGACTCATAGCATAACTGAGTTGGACTGCAGCAAAAGAAATCTGTTCAACATTCCAGTACTGGATAAGAATTTGACTGTAACACTGGATTTGAGTCGCAATCGCATAAAGGAAATTCACGGAGCACCTTTCGACAAGATGCCATTTCTGCAAAAGCTGAATCTAAGCGACAATGAAATATCTGAGATGTCTGCCGCTTCATTCAGAAGACTTCGTCATCTTCAGGTACTGGATTTAAATTCTAACAGACTAGTCTCTCTGCCAAGGGATATTTTCCGTGACCTAACCAAATTAGTTTACCTTGACATGGGTTACAATGTGTTTACACCATTGATACTCAGCGAAGAATTGTCATATCTTCAATCCCTAAAACGTCTGTTTATTCAAAATAATGATGGATCTGATGTCACTGTATTAGCAGGGAATGTCTTACAAAATTTAACAAATCTTAGAGAAATTTCCCTTCGTTTGTTCAATGTGCAATCTAACATATCCAGTGCTACTTTTCAATATTTTGCTGTTTTACCTTTGCAGAAATTTTCATTTGTCTGTGTTTGGAACGACACGTCCGTTGACCGTTATACGATTGAAAGTGTATCTTTTCCACCATTAACAACTGTTACAAGATTGGTAACCACTTTAATGTTACTTCCAGCGTTTGAATCTCTCCAGTCTCCACTCCAAGATCTTGAAATCACGTTGGATGCATACGACCGTGTAGCTATTGAAAACCATACTCTTCAAATCCTTGGACGATGGAACTCATCTCTCACCCATCTAACACTACCCTTAATAACTTTGAGAAGAATTGAAAATAAAGCATTTTCATGGGTTCCCAATCTGGTCTACCTTGATTTACAAAAAAACCAAATAAACTTTTTGGCTGAGTACGCATTTTTAGGTATAAGTTCACTGAAAGAATTGATATTAACTGGGAACAAATTGACATCAATACAATCTGCATTTGAGGCATTCATGAAGTCTAAGTGCCTCGAGCGACTTGACATTGGTGCAAACCTCTTATCTGGAGAATTTACACCTGATACACGTTCTTTGGCATCGCTAACTTATCTAAATTTGGCAGATAACAAACTAGTTACAATTACCAATTGGTTAGTTGTGCTCTCCAAACTCGCCAATATAGTTATTGGAGGTTACAATTATTTTGTTGGGCTTAGAATTACCTTGACCATTCCCCTACCTTCCCTGAAAAGTGTCCAGATCAACAATGTCATTAACGATTTAGTTTTTGTTCATCCCATGTGCACTCTTTTTCCGAATTTGATATACCTGGTATTGTCTGATGCCCATATATCTCCAAACCCGCCACCTTTTGGCCTTCATGATTGCCATCATCTGGAACATCTTGATTTATCAGGTTCTGCAATAAACCTCGCTCACTTAGACTTGCATACTTATTTATCAAACCTACATACGTTAAAAATGTCAAGAAATAAAATAACAACAATAACACAAATACTAATTATTGAGGCACCTCTATTAACACACCTAGATGTAAGTTTTAACGAAATCAAAGCAATTGAAGGAACAGCAATGACTGCATTTGCAAATCTGCACACCCTGAACTTGAAAGGTAACAGTCTCTTCTCGCTAGATGGCTTGCAATATTTGACCGTTTTAACGAATCTTAATGCAGCAAGAAATCAAATCATTGATGTCCCTGCTTGGTTACTTTCTAGAACAGGGCCTTCTTCTCTGACCACACTTGATTTGAGTAAAAATCCTTTTAGATGCACTTGTGAAATAGATCCATTCAGGGAATGGATTTTATCTGACACAAAAACATGGTTGCTGCAGAGCCAATATACCTGTGGCAGCCCAGAGTCCAAAGCAGGACTGACCATTACAGCAATTGAACTGGATTGTAGGTCACATACTGCCTTTTACTTTGGTGTCAGCATTCCAAGTGCTTTGCTGATCTGTATTTTGATCATTCTCCTCATTCGCTATCGCTGGCATATAAAATACAAACTATTTCTAATCTACAGAAATTATCGTCCCTTTCCTGACTACTATGACGCTTTTGAGATGATCGAAAAAAAAAATGAATGGCAAAGACTATAAGTACCCCCAAGCCTATGTTGCATACAATAAAACTACCAGGCAGTACGTTGATGGGTTTCTGAATAACCTCGTACCAAAAATGGACGAAGGTTCCTGAACTCACTTCGACTGTGCATCAAGGAAAGAAATTTCAGGCACGGACGCTTAATTTTAGACAATATCAATGAAGCTATCCAACAAAGTCGTAAAACTATCGCTGGTTTTTAACGCCAAGCTTTAATGGCAAGGGGGAGTGGTGTTACCCATAGATGAAAATTGGCACATAGGGGGTTACTTGATGAAATCGTGAGATTTTGTATTAGTTTATTGGATGACATTCCATATAAGCAAGATGACAATGTCACTACGCCAGTTGCTGTGCAAGAAAGAGTACCTCAAATGGCCCAAGATGACCGAAAGTTGGGCAAGGATTCATTTTTGGCACGATTAAGTGAAGATCTCAAAGGCAAACCATAGCAATGTAAATCGTCGTCATGTAGATCGACGCGCTTTCATTCAGCGCCATCTCAACCTGTAAGACATCAATTAGGAATATTACTGATATTTAAAAACAAAGCCGCGGGGCCACTGTATTCAAAGGTGGATAATGCGTGAACTCGAACGGCGTAAAAAAGGGTCCTTTTTTTTCCAACAGTTTAAAGTAACTCTTCAATTAAAAAAGAATGGAAACATTTGGTTAAAACAACACCCGGACGGGGGGCACTCATATATGAAAGTGCCGGGATGTGCTGATTGGACTTTCAAAGTAAGGAGGTCATTCGCCGCTGAGGCACTTTAAGGAAAAACTGGACAAAGGGGTCATTTGGTGAGGGAGGATTCAAAACTGGGGGTCAAATCACTGAGCTCCCTCACTTTTGTGAAAAAGAGGGTGCTATCTCAACACTCGGATTCTCCTCGGGGTGAATCACTGAGCCTGTCCATTTTGTGACCAAGGGGGATCTTCTCGGGCACCATTCCAATTCCATCGCAACCATTTCAAATCCAGTTTATATTGTTTTAACATTAAAAGAGGTTTTCTGTGAGAGCATGGAATAAAATAAGGGGTCATTCAGTGCCATTTGATTAAAATGGGAGGCTCACTGAGAGTAAGAAAAAAGGGGGGTCCTTTCACAGTGACACGGTTCAAAAAAAAAGGGGTCTTCATCATTGACCAGCATGTTTAAAAGGGGTCTTTCATTGACAGCATGTTTAAAAAAGGGAGGCATAAGTCCGCACATCCCGTCACCTCTTTTTATGGAGTGCCCCCCCCCCCGGGGGGTTAACCTTTCACGGAGATAAGTTATATTTGTATAGGCCGTCTTGCCTCTGGGTAATGTTTAAACATAGTGTCGTACTTAATTACGTAATTCTTTGTTTCAAATAGATGCTTTGTTATTTGCAAGGGCGTACGTCAATGACAGAAATATAATATTGCTTGGAGGAAGAAAAAAAACATGAAAAACATATACTGACCAAAACTACGAATCCCATTTAAGCATCAAATACCACACATGTCCAGATCATAAATATAACCATCTCCAGAAGAAGAATAGCTGCTTAGAGTCACGACTTGATGTGAATTCGATTCACTCTTGTTAAATCATGGTGAGTAAAAATATAACATATCTTCTTCGGTAGAACTGGTTTATTAACCCTTTCACTCGGGGAGATTTCTGGTCAGTGTCTTTTTTTTTTGAGATGGCTAGGTCAATTACCACTGACTTACCTGTCATAACCTATTCAGAATCTGCCAGGGCTAAATGGATTAATAAACAACATCTATGGGAAGAATATGTTATATTTTTTTTCACTTGGTGATACAACAATAGTGCATTGAAATCAAAGTGTGCATGGTTAGCAGCTGGCGTGTTCTTTGTCAGTCTATTTTCTTTCAGTTGCTATGACACATACGTCTTAGTTTTGATATGGCAAATGATCTGTGGTCATTATGGAAGTCATTCAAAAACTCCCGCCCTAACACTAGGGTTTCTGATATTCGATTCACAAATGTGCTTTTTCCATGCTGATATGTGGGAGCAAATATGTTGGAAAGGCATAATTGTCATTTTTAATGAAAATAATTGAAACTCTGATAGACTACACATGGAGTGTTAACTTTAACACCATGGGTGTAAAATTTTAACACCATCCTGGAGTCAATACGTGACCACACCCACTGGTGTTAGATTACACCCTGTTAGTGTTACTATTAACACCAATTTGGTGTTACAATGTATGCTATGACATTGCTTGGTATTAATTTTTTTACACCACAACTTGGTGTTAACTCAAATTTTTAAACCTGCCGGTTGTCAAAGTGACACTATGGTTTAATTTAACACATCTCCTGGATCAACACGGGACCACTCACCTCTGGTGTTAATTAACACAAACGTGTGATACTTTTATATAAAATGCTTGATTTTATTATTATGTGCTTTTATTCTAACTGCTGCTACTCTAACAAATCATACCCAGAACACACCAACATCCATAATTACCATTGATGGCAGGCAACAACGAGTGGTGTTAAATCCTAATTTCAAGCACAGAAACTAACACCAACAAGTGGGTTGCCACCGAACTTGGTGTAACATTTTAACAACCCCAGTTTTTTGGCAGTGTTATAGTCTGTCTGTACCGCCAAGGTTCATAGGAACAGGAAGTGTTGCAATTAGGGGTATTTAGAAGGGAGCTGTTTCTTTTTTTGGTTCTAACAGTTATTCTTACGGTGATTAAGAATTCATTGTTATCGAAGTATACAATGTGTTTCAGTATCACAACTTATTAAAATGTTATCCGCCATCAATTACAGACTGGAACCCTCAACCGTGGTACTATGATATTCTGTACCGTTTATAACAAATAAGGCCGTGGCGTTTGAAATGGCTTCTCTTAATGATGTTTTTTATTTGTTTTTAGTTTCATCATATCTTTATGAACTGCATGTATGCTAACTGTGACGATGAGTCAATATATTGAACTCTATGCAAATTATGACACTACACCAATGGGACTCTGCTCTATTCCAACTATGACACTGATAAATGACAAGCTAATTTTTTGACACGCCAAACTATGTCTTGCCAATTGTGACATGCCAACTTATGACTGTATGCTATAATCTACTAAAACCTACAGATTGACAATACGAGATATTATCTCGGTGCTCCTACAAGAGGAGGAAATTCAACCAAACCAACCTATGGCGGTTTTTAAAATTATTCTCAACCCACTTCCGTTAGTGCCCAGAAGGGGTTCCATGGGATCCCAATAATTAACTCATTTTTGTTGGTATGATTAGAAGCGCATTTAAAAGTAGGACAATTACAAAAAAAATCGACGAAAAAATCCCATGCGTAAAGCGACCAGCACGAAAACAAATTTTTGGGGTCCATAGCCCCCCCCCCCGGTCACAAGAAGTCTTTTTGTTTCCCCTACATAAACTTCGTTGGAATCTTTGCGGGGGACTCGATCTGTAAACAACTACCGTTTGTCTTCGTCTCGTGGATTCTCTTTATGAGCGACTAGAAGTAGACAAATTAGTGTTTGATTTGGTGTTGATCGCTGGTAAATCTACGATTCTCGACTAGTAACACGGTTAGGACGCCATCAACGTCAAGAATTGGTAGTGAAAGGAGCAGCCAACAAATTTCAGCTGACCATCGATGATGACGGAGAATTGCTTCTCTGAAATATTCCTAATTAAAACGTGAGTGTTGATGAACAGCCTTGTTAATTTCTTTGATGAATACTACCAACACGTGTAAATCTCTTTATTCGCAAAGAAACATTTTCCAGACTCTTATCAGTATTTATCCCCTCAACCCCTTAAATTCCACTAAACAATATTTTCTTTCTTCTTGGCCTACGGGAGACTTTCGAACTGTTCAATTAGAAAAAAAATTAAATCAGCTACTTCTATGAAAACACACGCGTGTGTTACCATAAAGTAAGTGTGGTTGCAGTTTCCATACCACTTTATGTCAGATGCTGGTGCTCAATCTGTACTGGTTACTCTCAACATGGCATCTCTAAATAACAGAAAATGTGCTACATTTATTCTTGTATTTTAGTGCTGTACATCATTCAACAAATTCCTTCATTTTCTCTTTCACTTTCTATTCTCCATTATCCACCAGAGAGAGTGGCATGTAAGACTCATAACATAACTCAACTGGACTGCAGCAAAAGAAATCTGTTCAACATTCCAGTACTGGATAGGAATTTGACTATCACACTAGACTTGAGTGTCAATCGCCTAAAAGAAATTTACGGAACACCTTTCGACAAGATGTCATTTCTGCAAACGCTGAATCTAAGCAACAATGAAATAACGGAGATGTCTGCAACTGCATTCAGGAGACTTCGTCATCTTCTGAAACTGGATTTAAATTCTAACAGAATAGTGTCTTTGCCAAGGGATATTTTCCGACACCAAACCAAATTAGTTTATCTTGACATGAATTACAATTTGTTTACACCATTGATACTCAGCGAAGAATTGTTATATCTTCAATCTCTAAAACATTTGTTCATTCAAAGTAATCCTAGATCTAATGTCACAGCATTAACAGGGAATATCTTTAAAAAATTAACAAATCTTAGAGAATTTGGCCTTTTACTGTTCAATCTGCAATCTAACATATCCAGTGCTACCTTCCAACATTTTGCTGGTTTACCTTTGCAGATATTTTCATTTGTCTGTATTTGGGAAGACACATCCGTTAACCGTTATGCGGTTGAAAGTGCATCTTTTCCACCACTAACAACCGTTACAAGATTGGAAACCACTTTAATGTTACTTCCAGCGTTTGAATCTCTCCAGTCTCCACTCCAAGATCTTGAACTTAAGTTTGATGCATGCTATCGTTTAGCTCTTGAACACCGTACTCTTGAAATCCTCGCTCGATGGAACTCATCTCTCACTCGTCTAACACTACCATTAATAACTTTGAGAAGAATTGAAAATAAAGCATTTTCATGGGTTCCCAATCTGAGCTACCTAGATTTAAACCGTAACCAAATATACTTCTTGGCTAAGTACGCATTTTTAGGTATACGTTCATTGAAAGAATTGATATTAACTGGGAACCAATTCACGTCAATCCCATTTGATGCATTTGAGGCATTTATGAAGTCCAAGTCCCTCGAGCGACTTGCCATTGGTGAAAACCCCTTATCTGGAGAATTTACACCTGATACACTTTCTTTGTCATCCTTAACTTACCTAAATCTAGAAGTTAACAAAGCAGAAGTTACAATTACCAATCGGTTGGGTGTGCTCTCAAAAATCGGCTATATAGTTATTGGAGGGTACCATTACCATGTTGGGCTTAGAATTACATTGACTATTCCCCTACCTTCACTGAAAATTGTCCAAATCAACAATGGCATTAATGAGCTAGAATTTTTTCATCCCATATGCACACTATTTCCGAATTTGGAATATCTGGTAATATCTAATACCCGTATCTCTTCAACCAAACCATTCGGCCTTAACAATTGCTATCATCTTGAACATCTTGATTTATCAGGTTCTGCAATAAACCTCGAATCCTTGGATTTACATGCTCATTTATCAAATCTACATACGCTAAAAATGTCAAATAATGAAATAACAACAATCACGCAAATACTAATTATTGAGGCACCTCTATTAACAGACCTAGACGTAAGTTTTAAAAAATTAAAGGCTTTGAAGGAACAGTGTTTACTGCATTTGCAAATCTGCACACCCTGAACTTGAAAGGTAACAGTCTCTTCTCGCTAGAGGCTTGCAACATTTGATCCTTTTAACGAATCTTAATGCCGCAAAAAATGAATTACTGTGATGTCCTGCTTGGGCTACTTTCAAGAACAGGACTTTTCTCTGAAACAATTGATTTGGAGTAACACAAGCCTTTCAAGATGCACTTGTGAAAATCGATCATTCAGGAAATGGATTCTCCGACACAAAAACATGGTTACAGCAGGAGCCAATATACATGTAAAGGCCCTGAGTCCAATACATGGTATAGAGATTACAGCAATTGAATTGGATTGTAGGTCACATACTGGCCTTTTACTTTGGTAGCAGCATTACATGTGCATCGCTGAATGTAATTAGACCATTATCCGTATTCGCTATCGCTGGCATATTAAATACAAACTATTTAATCTACAGAAATATCGTTCCTTCCGACTACGTGGACGATTTTGAGATGATCGAAATAAAGGCTTCAATATCACGCCTATGTTGGATACAATGAAAACTCCAGGCAGGACAGTGGATGGGTTATGAATAACCCTAGTACCAAAAATGGAAAGAAGGTCCTGACGTACTTCGAAATGTGAATCAAGGAAAGGATTTCAGCACGGACGCTTAATCTTAGACAATTATCAATGAAAGTATTCCAACGAGTCGTAAAACTATCCTGGTTTTAACGCCAAGCTTTATGCAAAGTGAGTGGTGTTACCATGAAGACGGCAAATGGCACATATGAGGTTACTTGATGAAAATCGTGCTATTTTAGTGTTTAGTTTATTTGTGACAGTCCAGATAACAAGATGTACACATGTCACTACGCCAGTTGCTGTGCAAGAAGGAGTACCTCAAATGGCGTAATGATCGAGTACGACAAGGATTATTTTGCAACGATTAAGGGAAGAGCTCAAAGCACCAGTGCATGTAGATCGTCGCTTTCATTCGGTGCCATCTCAACCGAAGCCGATCAATTAGGACATTTTACTAGATAATTTAAAAACAAAGCCCGGGGCCACTTGTATTAAAAAGGTGGACATGATGCGTGAACACTAAAACGGTAATAGGGTCCCTTTTTTCAACAGTTTAAAGTAACTTCATTAAAAAAGAATGTAACTTTGGGTTAAAACTTTTCAATGGAATATTGTATATACCTCTGCGTTTATATTACAAAAAAATTACATAGGGTCTACGTAATACGTAATTCTTGTGAGAATAGATGCCTTTGTTATTTACCATGCGTACGTAAATAACAAATAATAAATATGGCTTGGAGGAAGAAAAAATATGAAAGAAAATAGATTTACAAGGATAAGGAATCCCATTTTGGTTTCAAGCAGTCAAGGTTACACAGTCCAGATAAGAAATATTAATATAGCTAGAGAAAAAAGCTGCTTAGAGCACACTTTGATGTGATTTCGATGTCACTCTGTATATCACTGAGTGAAGGAAAAAATAACAATATGCTTATTTCGGTATTCGAACTGGTTATTCAACCCTTTCGACAATGGGGAGATTCCTGAGTCAGTGTTTTTTGAGTATGGTTAGGTCATTACCACTGACGTAAGTGTCATAACCTATACAGAATCTGCCAGGGTTAAATGGGTTAATAAACAACATCTATAGGGAATAAATATGTTGTTATATTTTTATTTCACTCGGTGATACAACAAGAGTGACATCCAAATCAAATACAAATAAGTGTGCATGGATGAGCAGCTGGCGTTTCTTTTGTCAGTCTATTTTGTCAGTCATATAGGCTATGACACATAAGTCAGTGGTTTTTGATATGGCAAATGATCTGTGGTCATGCCATTTCAAAAACCACCGACCTAAAATAGGATTGCTAAGACTCATTTAAATACATTTTTATGCTGATAGCAAATATGGCCAAGGAAAGGCATAATGCATAAAACATGTTTGTTTGTTTGTTTGTTTGTTTGGCGTAACGGAGAAAAAATATCAGGGTCGGTCGGTCGGTCAGATTTTGTTTAATTTTTTTTAGATCTTCTCAATGTTTTGCTCTAAAATGAATACAAGATGCTAAAGCTTTTTTCAATAAAATAGCAAATATATTTTATTTTACTTGTTGTAGTTGCTTTGTTGTCTTGTTTTGTTACTTTTTCGTCTTTGTGTTGGAAAAAATATTTTTTTTAATTGTGGATGAAAATAATGGGTGGGTCGGCAGAATATTTTTTTTATTTTGTGCTAATTACATAAAAACTTTTGAGTCGGCAGGTTTTTTAGGGTCGGTCGGGTTACGCCAAACAAACAATTGTTTTATGCCTAATGGTCATTTTTAATGAAAAATATTGGAACTCTGATCAACTAGGCGTCTGTAGGACGCCAAGAGTTCAGAACAACAACGAAGTGTTGCAATATAAGGGATATTAGAAGGGAGCTGTTTCTTTGTCTAATTAGTATGGTGATTAAGAGATTCATGTTACGAAGTATAAATTTGTTTCAGTATCATAACTTATTAAAATGTATCCGCAATCATTACAGAATGGAACCTTTCAACCGTGGTATATTCTGTACAGTTTATAACACATAAGCCAGTGGCTTTTGAAATGGTTTCCCAAATGATGTTTTTAATTGATGTTAAGTTTCATTCTTCATATACGCATCAAATGGGGGTTTCCCTAGTGGTATTATTGGAAACCATAGATTAGGCCTTTTGAAATGTAACATTATTCAAACTTTTCGGTTTACATTTTTAATTAGTTTTCAACATCTGTGATATCAATATTTTTAATATTTGAATTGACAACACTTGCATTCTCAAACGTTCAATTTACTATTGTCTAAAAATTGAGTATGACAAAGAAATGGCTTCAACCAATTATATTTCAATGTGTGGAAAATTTGTAGGGCCTAATTATCTTAAAACCAGATATATATTTGTGGGAGGGGGAAATGGATAATAAAAAATAAAAATGTTAATATGAGCTGAGTTTACAGAAATATGGCAAAACCAAAATGAATTTGCATAAGCAATAATAGTATTATTTTACTAATAAATATCATGTGACTAATATATGCCTAGATGGTTCAAATGATCATTAAAACATGCATACACACACACATACTTACACACACACACAAACATACCCACACACACACACACACAAACATACCCACACACACACACACACACACATTCTCACATTAAAGAATACTACCAGCAGGTATATTAAATCTTTTTTAATTATAAATCGTAATACTTCTTAGATAAAGAGCGAGTCAAAAATGGATACTGATTGTGCCCGCCAGTTTGCATCTTTAAGAAACATAAATCCCAACAAATGTGCCAATCATCGGAAAGCATATTTTTATTAGCTTTCATTTGCCGTAAAGATTACACTTAAAAACGTGTTTAAAAATTCTGGACAAACTTGTGTTTAGATGAGTTAACGTTTAGCATTTAAACACAAAACTTGTGTTTACTATAAACATATCTAAACACAAGCTTTGTGTTTAAATGCAAAAAGTTAACCCATCTAAACACAAGTTTGTCCAGAATTTCTAAACACGTTTTTAGAGTTGTTATGATGTCTCATGGATGTTAAAGGTCAGAAATACCCTCTTACCAAATGAGCCTTGTGCACAAATGATCTAAATTGTATATAATAACACAGTTTTAATCATTTTAATCAGATTGGTTCAAGAATTTGGTATGTCCAAAACACAATTGCAATAATGTAATAATACATTCAATGTTAAGGTTTAGACTAGAATCTTACATATAAGTCGCTTCAGACGTGACGATTTATATCCATTATAAAAAGAAGCGTTGCAGTTCAACGATGATATGTCCTCACAGCTAAGACTCCAAAATGACAGCATGCACTATAATTCCACGGTAAATATCATCCATGGGAATCTTCTTAGTCCTGAAGATAAATTTGTCCAGCAGTTCAAGACAACGGGGTTTCCCTCGATGACACTAATATTCTGCAATACAATCCAGGTATTCTACCACTATCAGTCTGCCGCTAATGTCCTCATTTAGGACCACAAACTGGAATCCCTTTTTGATTCTAAAAATTGAAGCTCTTTTGGCTTAAAAGACGACAGCAGAGAGTTCAGCTCTCAAGCTCCTGTGGTAGCCAATATATTATACATCCTGGCACAAGGTAATGCACAGATCTACCATTATTGCAGATCAAAACTAGCTATAACTATACTGTATAGCTCCTAGGTACTGGCTGGCAAACGTGTTATTCTTCAATCTCTCCTTATATAAGGATTTCACAAATAGTATTTCCCAATTCATAAAATAGATATTACCACATCATCATGCATAAACATAACCTTGTACTGTCAAATTGGATTTTACATAAATTACATCATCTGCATTGCATCACCTTACATTTATAACATCGTGGTAAATCACCTAATTTTGCAATCGGTTTTGATCTCAATGCATAAACAAGTTGACTCAGTTTCTAATTTAGTCCTTTTGGGAATTCCGTTTATCTCTATCTAGTTGTAAACTATCGTAAACAACAAAGTACTTTTCCCGGAGAAATCTTTTCTCAAAGTAACATTGAAAATAAAATATTATATTTTTATTTACAAAATGAGACGAATATAACGGAGTGTATTCCGATCAGTTAAGTATAGCTGCCTTTCTTTGAATCAAGGTAATAAGTTTTTTCCCTCTGTCCACGGATTACCATTTAAACATACTCTAGCTTTCACCAAGCAATCACTGTCCAAGGTGATGATAGAGAATATCTCCGCGGTTTTGGTGTTGTATTTTTCCTGGATATCTCTCTTCACCGCCCCCATACTCTAACTGTACATAAATAACCTTCTGTATGTTATTATTATCATTTGTGAGTAAATATAAGACACTGTTATGTTTCCAAACAGACAATACAGAAGATATTCTGGATTTTTGTTGTGCGTTTTGGTATTTTCTTTAGTTGATGAAAACCGGAAGCAACTGATCGTTTGAACATATTTTTTTTTTGGAACATGCTATTCAATTGACTCCAGAGCTTCTCGCTGTTACAGATCTAGTCCACTGAAGCCTGGAAACCACAAAATAGATAATCTAATTTATGCCTGCTTGGAAAGGCTCATCCTGTGTCAAGTGATAAGGAAACATGAAAATCAAAACTGGTACTGTCGACCCCCGCACATACAAATAATTCCTTCCACCAGATCAATGGCCGACTCATTTATACACTTCTACGCAGGGGCTGCTATTTGTAAGGCTTGTCTGATTTTAATGTTGACATCCGTTTCCTCTAGGCATTAATGGATAACTATACGACTGAAGATAAATTAACGGCACTCGAGTGAGATTTTTATGTGTTTATACTGGCACAAATTGTGGTTGGAGTTATTATTTTGGTAATAGCTGTAGTTGGTTCTTTGGCCAACTCCATCTTATCATCGCAGTGGCATTATCTCGTAAACTCCAGACACCCAAATGTCCTGCTTCTTGATATGTATGCTGTAAGTATCCTTGGGAAAAATGGCTGGCCTATACCACAGGCTACTGGATTTGTCAACATGACTGGGTTCATGATGACCATGTGTTTGGAACAAGTTTGTATACCTTGGGAGCTATAGCAGTAAACCGACTCATACTCATCACAAAACCTTCCTTGTACAGGCAGATATTTGTGTCTTGGAAGCTTGGCATCTTGGTAGCAATAACATGGATTTTTCCAGGAGGGGCAGGCCTTATTTCTCTACTGACAGGAATTAGTACAATTGGCTATGATGAAGCATATTTGTCCTGCACGCAGTGGGCGGGCGCCATGTGGGGGGGCCAATGGGGGCAATTGCCCCAAATTTTTTCTTGCCCCCCCCCCAAGTTGCCCCCCCCCCCCCCCCCCCCCCCCCCCCCGGTCGAAAAGAAAATGAAGGATTTCGGGCAAATTCAGGATTTGGGGCCAAAAATAAGCGATTTTGGGCCAAAATGGTGAAAAATTTCCAAATTTTTCATATTTTGCCCCCCCCCCCCCCCAGAATTTCATTTGCCCCCCCAAGATTTCACTTGGTTGCCCCCCGTTTTGCCCCCAACAAGAGGCTGGTTGCCAGCCATCTGTCCGTACGACTCCTCTGAATGTGACAAATCTTCGGCGGGTCCATGTTTTAAATTGTTTCAAATCTAGTTGCTATCCCCATCCCATTTCTGACAATCACAGTAAGTTACACATGGATCTATATTTACCTAAAGATTCATTTTCGGACTTGAAGAAGAAAGGCCAAATGACAGAACTGTCCACAAGTTCAGGAAAAAGATCGGACTCCGAGGCAAACCCCTGTGAAGGAGACAGTGGCTCTAGGGTGCAAGTGGAACTAGAAGTGGAAGAACCATCTCCAGCCATAGCAGCCTGTAAGAGCCAAAGAGGAAAGGTATCCCGACAACAAATTCAAATTACCAAAAACCTTTTCCTGATTGTTTGTGCATTTTTTGCCTGTTTTCTTCCAATTTTTGTTGTATTTCCGTTGTCGCAGCAATCAGGCCCTGCATTGCATATCCGCTTTTATATCCAGCTGGCACCAATTGCTAACAGCGCCATCAATTTTGCAATTTACGCTTGTAAGCATCCCAATTTCAAACTTGTGCTTAGGCACATGATGAGACGTACTTATGCTGATATCCCACAACCTTCTAGACTCCTAAAGTTCCTACTGTCCAAGGAGAACTAGTTATTTTCCTTACATTTTCAAAACCTAAAGACATATTGAAAATAAGGAGAGTAGTCCTGCTTTATCTGGTCAACATCATAATATAATCATCACCATGTTTATTCAACCAAAAGGTTTTACATTATGTGGGATGCACATTTCGAAAGTGGTCGAAAACTCAGTCACTGAAAGCAGAGTTTTAAAAAATGCCTATGAACAGGATGACAGTTATATGACTTGTTCACCATTTTTTTTTCATTTCACTCTCTATGAGCTGTTCTGTGCACCACACAGTGTTGCATTAATGATGTTTAAAAGTTTATCGTAATTGTTATCTGTTAAATCTGTTGTGATAACCAAATTGGAATAGACAAGCTCAACTTAACTTAATGTGTCAAATTAATTTCCTCCATTCAAAGGGTATATCTTTTCCTAAAGGTAAAACAAAAAGGAATACTTATTAAAACCACAATCTGTTATGAATATGCATATCTGAGTGACCTAATGAATTATGTACGATTCGATGTCAACCAACCAATCGGTAGTTGTATTAAAACGCGTACACCCTGTGACGATTTTGTTGATTTCTGCATAGTTGATTAGGCTTTTTAGTCTAGCAGATTTCATGGGTTCCCATGCACCCCCTTAAAACTAAATTCTAACATGATTTTTAGGATCTCTACGGCATCTTCTTTAAAAAAAAATCTTAAATTAGGCAGTTCAGGTGAAAATAAGTGGCTGCATCCGTGGGTTTAAAATGTATTGTATGTGAAAGAAAGACTCTTCAGCAACTCAGAACACTTCGAATTTTGAAATCGGACATTCCGTTGCAAACTTATTTAAATTTTTGTTCTCGTACATAACAGTCATTTGGAGAACAAGTGTCAAAGGTCAAGTCTTTTATTTTCTTTATTTTGCCATGGTACCATGGTAGTGTCCTCTTTCAATATATGTACAGAATCTAAACGATAAAAGGGATACAATTGATTTTTTAGGTTATGTTCCTAATATATGTACCTACAGATTACATAACATTACAAGTACTTATCTCTCCATTTACCAACTAATTGAATAATTTTTGAGGAAAATGTTTAAATTTCGTGTTTTTCAATGAAAAGGAAAATAACCATTTCTTAATATAGATGTACTTTAAGAAAAACTTACACACTATCATTCTGCAACTTGCAGGATTTTCTCTTAATACACTCATATACAGAATTTTGCAGCAACAGAGTCTATTCGATAGCCTTACTTTACCCTAATTAGCATATTTTGACCAAAAATGAGCAAAATTTGCATTTTTTTAAATAACAATGCAAACAATCTGAAAATTTCAGGAATTTTTCTATGAGCATAAACAAACATAATTATGAATTAATGTTCTTAAATTGGCCTAATAAACATAATTATTTTAACCAAAAATGTGCAAAATTTAAGAGTTTTGTTATTTTCTTGCATTTTGTGAGAAGTTTACAAGCTATCAGTCTGAAATTTTTATGGTTTCCCCTTCAAACCTTTACCAACACAACTATGAAGAGAGTGAGTTGTATGAAATGTACATAGACCTAATTTGCATACTGTTGCATTTTTTATTAAATTTTGCATTTTGTGGGAAGTTTACAAGCTATCAATCTAATTTTCATGCGTTCTTCTTCCAACCTGTACAAACACAACTTTGTACATAATGAGTAATTATTTCATGACCTAATTTACATATTTTCATCAAAATGCGCAAAATGTATATAAGGCTGTTTAGACCCCTATTTTCAGCATCATTGTCCCCCACAGATGCCATATTTTTCAAGGTTTGCCACTCCACCACCAAAGGCCCCCTATTTTTTGGAGAATGTTAAAATTGACAAACCACAATCACCTACTTTTTTGAAAATTTCACTTTTTTTTTTATAATTGTAGCAAATTTTTTTTTTTCCAAATAACACCTATTTATGGGCAATTTGCTGTCTCTCACCGCCAATTCCTCTATTTGTCCATGTTACCGATGCCCTCTGGGTTTGAATCGCAAGCCTTACACCCATATTTATTTCATTTGGACTGCCCCCCCCCCCGTGAAAATTAACTAAGGGACAGGGGTCTTAGGTGCGCCAGGGGGATGGAGGAATTGAGGGGGGGGGAGGGGGGGGAAAAAAAGGGGGGGAATGCGAAGAAATTTTGTAAGCGAGAGAGTGCAACATGAACTTTTTTCATCAATAAGCAAGGAAGAACAATGAGCTTTTCAACTTTTCTTTTTTTAAACGGAAGCGAGGAGGAATGAGACCTTTCTCGCCGAAAAAAAGTTGAATCCTCCATTTCTCCTGGTGTAAATAATGCCATCCCGTCCCACTAATGTAATTACTAAGCATGTCCTTCAAGATGCAATGAGGACCTGCTTAGGGCAGAACAGAGGTCTAATCAACCAGTGTAAAATTTCGGCAGATTGAAATGGAAATGCATTTGGTTTTTAATAAATGCCAACATTTCATCCTACATCGAAACCCATACCTCGCTACGAAAACGGCCTTTCATCCCCACAATAACGGCACAAAATCGATGATTTTGTGATAAATATAGGTCATGAGCCCATGACCGAAACCTGCACCCCCCCGGATTTTTGGAGACCACTATTTTTGGAACCTTATACATATGCTATCAAAATCATGTTGTCTGCAAAAATCCCATCCTGGGTTAAAGAGTGAGGGCGCTTTTTTCAAATTGCGGCCAATATTACTTCATGCCTTTTTTGACATAGATCGTGATTTTTTATCCAAATTCGCACTATGTGCCACCAAAACACAAACCAAGGCTTGTTGAACACATTTTGGCATGCGTAACCTGCCTCTAGAGGGTCTATTTTCAATGTCCACCAAAACAATGAAACAAACAACCGTGTTATTTACTACACTAATCATGCCTCGTTAAAGCAAAATGCCGGTGTCACCAATTATATACTTGTCATGCACCGGTGATTAGTTGGAGGTAAAGTAAACACTTAAAAATGAAGTAGTAGCCTTTCAAGTGTAATATTAGAGAGCGCTTATGTAAATGGCTATGACCCTTACTATACAACTAGACCACAACCACAGCCTCCTAAATCACTGATCACCTTGCTCAGATAACCTGTTTTCTGGAGTCTTGATGTGTTGACGGATTGTCACTAAGTGAGCAACAAGCTTTTTACTACTGCTTGCGAGAAAAAGCTTCATTGCGGTAAGGAGTAGGTGTACGCGTAGCGACGCACCCAAACGCGTCCACATATAAAGTGTTGTTCAGACATTACTACCCGTACTTCAACAACAGGTGCTTGGTTGTGGTCTATGTGTGATCAGGGGTGAATGCCCCGGGGGAGGGCTCATGCCTCTCCTGTTCGGCATCTGTGCAGCGACCGGGCATGAGAGTGCAGGAAGCCTGTTGTCGTTTTTGTCTGGAAAGACAATCTTGAATTGGTGCGCACAGGAGGCAGATGTCAAAGGGAGAATCAAAGGGCATTTAGAACCATCAGCGCGGCAAGTCATCGGGGGCCACAGGTGTATGCTTTCCGTCTGCGCGGCCCGTTACCAGGCGCTCCCCCACTGGAAGAACCGTGATTGTAGTTTACTTAGGAGTCACCTTGGACTGCACCACTTAAAGACCACCGGAAAGCAGTGGCGTAGCTAGGGAGGGGAATGGGAGGGGACACATGCACGAACCTGGACGACCCGCCAGTTGGGCAGTATACTCCAATCTGCTTATGATTGTGAGATAACCTAGAGCTCTCTGGATGGGATGAAGCATTGCAAAACCCAAGATCTTCTGGGGGGCTGCGGGCTCCGCTCCTGGACCCCGCAACGTTCAGAAAGTTCATATGTTTCACATAAGGACATAACCCTCTCTGAAATCAACTCGAAACATGTTAAACGCAAAGAGTTCCGGGGTCTCTGCCCTGAACCCAAACAAGGGGCTTTTCCCATTACCTGTATAGCCCGATGCCCTGAGACGACGGCGCTTGCCCTGTGGTACTCGTGTGCAGAGTATGCTTGACCTGTATGGACGGGCAGCCAGAAGCTGACCCGTCGTTGGGATGCCTCCTGCCGGCTTGTCGGGGGTGTTCTTTCGGGCCAGCTACAGCGGAAAACTTATACATGCAAGCAGCAGTTAGCATGCATGAGCATAAGCTGCCAAGATTGGTATGGAGCACCCTGTGTTTGGACAGAGAGGCCGGCTGCTGACCGCCTTAGGTGCGAGGTAGTTTCTTAGGCAAGTTCGGTCCTTTGAAATAGTCTCTAAGGAGTTGGGGGAGTTGGCTTGTGGAAAGAAAGACTTGCTGTCAAACCAGTGGTATCTTTTGGTATTGAGCCTAGGAGGCGTCTTCCGCATGAGGCTGGCTTATCGTGGGCTGAGTGGCGGTTTGTCTCAGCTGATTGAGATTCCGAATCGCCGATTCAAGGTTTCCTTGCAGAAGAAGTGAGTCTACCTGGAAGCAGATCAGGACATGGAGCTCTCTTGGTCGCACAATGTAGTGCAACAAAGCACAGACAAGGAACTTGTGGAATTCGGTGAAGCAGCCGGACATTGTACCCACCTCTGGCTAGATCACAGTTGAGAACCACTGTGTTGATATAATAAGAAGAATTTCCAGTTTTAATAATTTAATCAGATTGCGTTCAAGACTTTGGTATGTCCAAAACACAATTGAAAAATGTAATTGATACATTCAATGTTAAGGTTTAGACTAGAATCTCTACATATAAGTCGCTCAGACGCCCCCCCCCCCCCCCCCCCCCCCCCCCCCCCTGACGATATATCCATTATAAAAAGAAGCGTTGCAGTTCAAACGATGAATGTCCTCACCGCTTAAGACTCCAAAAGACAGCCAATGCCACTATAATTCCACGGTAAGATCATCCATGGGAATCTTTAGTCCTGAGATAAATTTGTCCGCAGTTCAAGACAACGGGTTTCCCTCGATGACCACTATATTCGCCAATACAATCAAGGTATTTACACACGATCAGTCTGCCGCTATGTCCTCATTTAGGACCACAAAATGGAATCCTTTTTGATTTCTAAAAAATTGAGCTCTTTTGGCTTAAAAGACGACAGCAGAAGGTCAGCTCTCAAGTCATGTGGTAGCCAATATATTATACATCCTGGCACAAGGTAATGCACAGAGACCTTATTGCAGACAAAACTAAGGCTAAACTATACGGTATAGCTCCTAGGTACTGGGATGGCAAACGGGTATTCTTCAATCTCTCCTATATAAGGATTCACAAAATAGTAAATTTCCCAATTCATAAAATAGATATTACCAATCATCATGCATAAAAACTAACCTTGTACTGTCAATTGGGATTTACATACATGACATCATCTGAATTGCAGCACCTTAATTTATAACATCGTGGGAAATCACCTAATTTTGCAATCTGGTTTGATCTCAAGGCATAAACAAAGTGGACTCAGTTTCTAAATATTAGCCTTTTGGGGAATTCCGTTTATCTCTATCTAGTTGTAAACTACTCGTAACAAACAAAAGACTTTTCCCGTGAGAAATCTTTTCTAAGTAAAATTGAGAAATAAAATATATATTTTTATTTACCAAATGGAGATATATAACGGAGTGACTCCCATCAGTTAAGTATAGGCCTGACTTCTGTGTAATCAAGTAATCAGGTTTTCCCTCTGTCCACGGATTACCATTTAAACATACTGCGGTCAACCAAGCCAATCACTGTCCAAGGTGATGATAGAGATATGTCCGCGTTTTGTGTTTGTATTTTTCCTGGGATACACTCTCTTTCAAACCGCCCCATACTTCTTATGTACATAAAATAACAGTTCTGTATGTTATTATCATTTGTGAGTAGAAATAAGACCCTGTTATGTTTCCAAACAGACAATACAGAAGATATTTGGATTTGGTTTGTCGTATTTTTGGTATTTTTTCTTTAGTGATGAAAACGGAAGCAATGAGCGTGAAACATATTTTTTTTGGAACATGCATAATTCAAAGTGACCCAAGAGCTTATATGCTGTTACAGGAATCTAAGTCCACGGGAAGCCTGGAAACCAGCAAAATAGATAATCTAAGTTTATGCACTGGCTGAGAAGCTCATCCTGTGTTCAAGTGAATAGGAAAAATGAAAATCAAATGGTACAGTCAGACCACCGACACATACATATAATTCCACCAGATGCATGGCAGATCAATTTATACACTTTTATACCAAAGGGCGGCCGATTGTAAGGCTTGTCGTGAATTTAATGTTGGACACAGTTTCCTATAGGCATAATGGATAACTATACGACTGAAGATAACAATTAACGGAATCGAGTGAGATGTTATGTTGTCTTACTGGCAGCAAATTGTGGTTGGAGTTATTATTTTGGTAATAGCTGTAGTGGATTCTGTGGCACTCCATGATTATCATCGCAGTGGCATTATCTCGTAAAATCCAGACAGCCACAAATGTCTTCTTTTGATATGGTATGTGTAGTATCCGTGCGGAACAATGGCTGGCCTTATACACAGCTTATGGATTGTCAACTGACTGGGTTCATGATGAACCTGGTGTGGAACAAGTTTGTTATATCATTGGAGCTATAGCAGTTAAACCGGACTCATACTATCACAAACCTTTCCTTGTTACAGGCAGTAGTTTGTGTCTTGGAAGCTTGGCATCTTGGTAGCAATAACATGGATTTTTCCAGGAGGGGCAGGCCTTATTTCTCTACTGACAGGAATTAGTACAATTGGCTATGATGAAGCATATTTGTCCTGTACGCAGTGGCGGCGCCAGGGGGGGGAATGGGGGGCCAATTGCCCCCCAAAATTTTTTTCTTGCCCCCCCCCAGTGCCCCCCCCCCCCGGTCGAAAGAAAAATGAAGGATTTCGGGCAAAATCAGGTTGGGGCCAAAAATAAGCGATTTGGGCCAAAATGGTGAAAAATTTCCAAATTTTTCAATTTGCCCCCCCCCCAGAATTTCAATGTGGCCCCCCCAAAGGTATTTCACTATTCCCCCGTTTGCCCCCCAGAAAAAGAGGTCTGGTGCGCCACTGCCGGTACGCTTTGAATGTGGACAATAATCGCGTCATGTTTTAAATTGGTTCAAATCTAGTTGCTATCCCCACCCATTCTGACAATACAGAAGTTACACATGGATTATATTACCTAAAGATCATTTTCGGACACTGAAGAAAGGACCAAATGACAGAACTGTCCACAAGTTCAGGAAAAAGATCGGACTCCGAGGCAAACCCCTGTGAAGGAGACAGTGGCCTCTAGGGTGCAAGGAATACGAAGTGAAGAACCATCTCCAGCAATAGCAGCCTGTAAGAGCCCAAAGAGGAAAGGTATCACGACAACAAATTGAATTACCAAAAAACCTTTCCTGATTGTTTGTGCATTGTTGCATGTGTATTCAATTTTTGTTGTATTTCCGTTGTCGCAGCAATCAGGCCCTGCATTGCATATCCGCTTTTATATACAGCTGGCCAACATTGCTAACAGCGCCATCAATTGCAATTTACGCTTGTAAGGCCATCCCAATTTCAAAACTGGTGCGTAGGCACATGATGAGACGTACTTATGCTGATATCAACACCTTCTAGCTCCTAAAGTTCCTACTGTCCAAGGAGAACTAGTTATTATTTCCTACTTTTCAAAACCTAAAGACATATTGAAAATAAGGAGAGTAGTCCTGCTTTTCTGGTCAACATAACATAATATAATCAAATATAATATCACCATGTTTATTCACCAAAAGGTTTTACATTATGTGGGATGCACATTCGAAAGTGGTCGAAAACTCAGTCACTGAAAGCAGAGTTTTAAAAAATGCCTATGAACAGGATGACAGTGATATGACTTGTTCACATTTTTTTTTTCATTTCACTTCTCTATGCATCTGTTGTGCCACACAGTTGTTGCATAATGATTTTTAAAAAGTTTAGCGTCATTGTTATCTTTTACATATTTGTGAGAACACTATGGATAGACAAGCTCCCACTTTACATTTAATGTGTACAAATAATTTCTCCATTCAACGGTATCTTTTCCTAAAGGGTAAAAACAAAAAGGAATACTTATTAAAACCACAATCTGTATGAATAGGCATAGCTGAGTGACCTAATGAATTATGTACGATGCGATGTCAACAAACCACTCGGTAGTTGTATTAAAACGCGTACACCCTGTGACGATTTTGTTGTTTTCTGGATAGTTGATTAGGCTTTTTAGTCTAGCAGATTTCATGGGTTCCCCCATGCACCCCCTTAAAAATAAATTCAACATGATTTTTAGGATCTCTACGGATTTCTTTAAAACCAAATTTAAATTAGGCAGTTCATGGTGAAAATAAGTGGTTGCATCCGTGGGTTTAAAAGGTATTGTATGTGAAAGGAAAGACTCTTCAGCAACTCAGATCACTTCGAAATTTTGAAATCGGACATTCCGTTGCAATGATTTAAAGTTTTTGTTCTCGTACATAACAGTCAGTTGGAGAAACAAGTGTCAAAGGTCAAGTCTGTTTTATTTCTTTTTGCCACATGGCACCATGGGAGTGTCCTATTTCACTATATGGACAGAATCTCACGATAAAAGGGATACAATTATTTTTTTAGGTTATGTTCCTAATAATGTACCTACAGATTACATACATTACAATACTTATCTCTCCATTTACCAACTAATTGAATAATTTGAGGGGAACACATGTTTAAATTTGTGTTTTTAATGAAAAGGAAAATAACATTTCTTAATATAGAGGTACTTTAAGAAAAAATTCACCACTATCATCTGCCAACTGCAGGATTTTCTTTAATACACTATATACGAATTTTGCAGCAACAGAGTCTATTCGATAACCTTACTTTACCCCAATTAGCATATTTTGACAAAATGAGCAAAATTTGCATTTTTTTAATAACAATGCAAACAATCTGCAAATTTCAGGAATTTGTCTATGGCTAAAACAAACATAATTATGCTTAATTTTTAAATTGGCTAATAAACATAATATTTTACAAAATGGCAAAATTAAGAGTTTTGTTATTTCTTGCATTTTGTGAGAAAGTTTCAAGTCTCAGTCTGAAATTTTTAGGTTTCCCTTCAAACCTTTTACCACCACAACTATGAAGAGAGTGATGATGAAATGTACATAGACCTAATTTGCATACGTGGCATTTTTTTATTAAATTTGATTTGTGGAAGGCTACAAGCGATAATCTAATTGTCATTCGTCTTTTCTTCCAAACCTGTACCAACACAACTTGGACATAATGAGTAATTATTTCATGACTTTTACATATTTTCATCAAAATGGCAAAATGGTATATAAGGCTGTTTTTAGACCCTATTTCAGCATTATTGTCCCCAAAGATGCCATATTATTAAAGGTTGCCACTCTCACCAAGGCCCCTATTTTTTGGAGAATTTTGAAAATTGACACCAAAATAACCATACTTTAAAATGTCGACTTTTTTTTTATAATTTAGCATAATTTTTTGTCCAAAAACACCTATTTATGGCAATTGGCTTGTCTCTAACCAATGACCTATATTGTCCATGTTACCGAATGCCTCTGGGTTTGAAATCGCAAGCCTTACACCCCTATAATTCATGTTGGACTGCCCCCCCCCGTGAAAATTAACTAAGGGCAGGGCATTATTTGCGCAAGGGGGATGAATGGAGGAATATTGAGGGGGAATGCGAAGAAATTTGGTAAGCGAGGAGAGTTGCAACATGAACTTTTTCATCAAGAAGCAAGAAGACAATGAGCTTCAACTTTCCATTTTTTAAACGAAGCGAGGGGGAAATGCGGACCTTTTCGCCGAAAAAAGTTGAAATCCTCCATTCTCTGGTTGGAAATAATGCAGGCCCCGTCCCCTAATGTAATTAATAAGCATGTCCTTCAAGATGCAATTGAGGACCTGCCGATAAGGGCAGAACAGAAGGTATAATCAAACAAGTGTAAATTTCGCAGATTTATAATGGAAAGGCATTTGGTTTTATAACTGCTGAAGTATCCTAAATCGAAACGAAAAGACCATACCTCGCTACGAAAGCGGCCTTTCCTCCCCGCAATAACGGCACCAATCGGAAGGATTTAGTGTATATATGAGGTCATGAGCCCATAACCGAAACCTGCACCCCCCGGGGATTGTTGGACCGACATTATTTTTGGAAACATTATACATATAGCTATTCCAAAATCAGGTTGTCTGCAAAAAGTCCCCATCCTGGGGTAAAGAGTGAGGGCGCTTTTTCAAAAGGGCGGCCAATATTCATCTTAATGCCATTTTTGACACATATATGTATTTTTTATCCAAAATTCATGCACTATGTGCACCAAAAACACACAAGGAATGTTGAAACCTTTTGGCATGCTTAACCTGCCTCTAGAGGACGTCATATTCTCAAAATGGCCACCCCAAAAAAACAATGAAACACGTGTATGACACACTTCATGCCTCTTTAAAGGCACAAGGCCGGTGTCACCTAATTATATACTTTGTTTCATGCACATGTGGATTAGTTTGAGGTAAGGTAAACACTTAAAATGAATCGGTAGCCTTTTAGTGTATATATAGAGAGCGCTTATGTAAAAATGGTCTATGACTTTTTATATACAGTAGACACAACCACAGCCTCCTAAATCACTGATCACCTTGCTCAGATAACCTGTTTTCTGGAGTCTTGATGTGTTGACGGATTGTCACTAAGTGAGCAACAAGCTTTTTACTACTGCTTGCGAGAAAAAGCTTCATTGCGGTAAGGAGTAGGTGTACGCGTAGCGACGCACCCAAACGCGTCCACATATAAAGTGTTGTTCAGACATTACTACCCGTACTTCAACAACAGGTGCTTGGTTGTGGTCTATGTGTGATCAGGGGTGAATGCCCCGGGGGAGGGCTCATGCCTCTCCTGTTCGGCATCTGTGCAGCGACCGGGCATGAGAGTGCAGGAAGCCTGTTGTCGTTTTTGTCTGGAAAGACAATCTTGAATTGGTGCGCACAGGAGGCAGATGTCAAAGGGAGAATCAAAGGGCATTTAGAACCATCAGCGCGGCAAGTCATCGGGGGCCACAGGTGTATGCTTTCCGTCTGCGCGGCCCGTTACCAGGCGCTCCCCCACTGGAAGAACCGTGATTGTAGTTTACTTAGGAGTCACCTTGGACTGCACCACTTAAAGACCACCGGAAAGCAGTGGCGTAGCTAGGGAGGGGAATGGGAGGGGACACATGCACGAACCTGGACGACCCGCCAGTTGGGCAGTATACTCCAATCTGCTTATGATTGTGAGATAACCTAGAGCTCTCTGGATGGGATGAAGCATTGCAAAACCCAAGATCTTCTGGGGGGCTGCGGGCTCCGCTCCTGGACCCCGCAACGTTCAGAAAGTTCATATGTTTCACATAAGGACATAACCCTCTCTGAAATCAACTCGAAACATGTTAAACGCAAAGAGTTCCGGGGTCTCTGCCCTGAACCCAAACAAGGGGCTTTTCCCATTACCTGTATAGCCCGATGCCCTGAGACGACGGCGCTTGCCCTGTGGTACTCGTGTGCAGAGTATGCTTGACCTGTATGGACGGGCAGCCAGAAGCTGACCCGTCGTTGGGATGCCTCCTGCCGGCTTGTCGGGGGTGTTCTTTCGGGCCAGCTACAGCGGAAAACTTATACATGCAAGCAGCAGTTAGCATGCATGAGCATAAGCTGCCAAGATTGGTATGGAGCACCCTGTGTTTGGACAGAGAGGCCGGCTGCTGACCGCCTTAGGTGCGAGGTAGTTTCTTAGGCAAGTTCGGTCCTTTGAAATAGTCTCTAAGGAGTTGGGGGAGTTGGCTTGTGGAAAGAAAGACTTGCTGTCAAACCAGTGGTATCTTTTGGTATTGAGCCTAGGAGGCGTCTTCCGCATGAGGCTGGCTTATCGTGGGCTGAGTGGCGGTTTGTCTCAGCTGATTGAGATTCCGAATCGCCGATTCAAGGTTTCCTTGCAGAAGAAGTGAGTCTACCTGGAAGCAGATCAGGACATGGAGCTCTCTTGGTCGCACAATGTAGTGCAACAAAGCACAGACAAGGAACTTGTGGAATTCGGTGAAGCAGCCGGACATTGTACCCACCTCTGGCTAGATCACAGTTGAGAACCACTGTGTTGATATAATAAGAAGAATTTCCAATTTTAATATCATTGATTGTTCAATTGGCGATCTTTTAAGCAATGCTGTTTCTTGGTATACGAGCCTTAAAATGCAAGCTCCTTGATTCAGAATTGATCTTATTTCCTCCCTACTCTTCTTGAGCCATATCTTAATTGTCTTCTTCTGTATCATATATTCTTCCTCTACTATTATGTCAGAAAACTCTTATGGCATCAACTCTCCTGATGGCCACTTGAATCTAGAGCGCCATCATTTAACTTCCAACCATGATCATCTGGGGAGGGAAGTTCTGGCTCGCCACATCTGCATGGTACCAAATCAGGGCTTGATAATTGGATCTGGAGTGCATCCTCAACCAATCTCTTATACGAGTACTCTGGCACATCAGTAGATCTTCCAAGGCTTAGGAGGCATCGATATACTTGTCAAGGTTGGAATTAGCCCTCGTCTACCGAGCCATTTGGTAACAAACTCACAACCCCCCCCCCCCGTGGATTTCGTTCTGAACATCGATTCCTGTGTAAATTGGTAACCAAGGATAGCTTAGAGTTTCTTTTCTTTCCATGGTATCAAAATAAGTGCCAACAGTCCCCATTATGACGTCATATGACGTTCATATGTTGAGGAAAGTATGAAAAAATAACTGTACTGAATATAGGTGGAGGAAAAAATTGATTATTTTGCAATTTTTTAACGAATCCTCAAAAGCATTATTATAGCACTAAAATGTCTCATGTTTATAAACTAGTCATTTTCCCTCAAGTAGACCAAAAAAAAACCGCATGAAAATTGGATTATTCTAACATTTTGGAAAATTGAATTTTCCACTATGTGTGTCTATGGAAATTGACAATTTGATAATATGCGAAAACTTTATGACGTCAATGTGACGTAATGCTCTGGATGTTGGTACTCATTTGGTTCAATGGAAAGAGGAGGACCATAGCCAGCTGTTGGATACCAAAATCAAGTGCATGTGATGGTTCTGTGTTGTGTTAGGCATGTTGGTACTTCTCTCCGAAGGGGGGTTGGTTGCATTTTGGCACCATTTTGAAAAAAGCGCCTCACGTTTAACCCAGGGTGGGGATTTTTGCAGGACAACCTGATTTCAGTTGCTTATGGTATAAGCTCACAAAAATGGTGTCTCCAAAAAATCCCAGGGGGGTGCAAGGGGGGGTCATGGTAGCCCTTAGTCTATATATGTTGCCTGCCGTCGCGAGGGGGGATTCCACATGGTGCAAAATTTTGCACCCTCAAAAATCATTGATCTTCAAGATCGTTAATGAAAAACCCTCTTCCCCTAGCTCACATTTCCCCTCGGAACTACTACTTTGAAACAGAAAAAGGAGGTAAGTTTAATACTTACCTTTTCCACATATCAACCAAGAAAATAATGATTTTGAGGTTGGGGTGGAAACTCGTCTTACCTTGCCTATAGGCCCTAAGATTTCTGAGTTTGGCATTGACATCTTGATATAAATAAAATAGCTAAAAAAATTCCCTCAACATATATAGCATCTTGAAACAGTGTACATTCAAGTACAAAACCAAATTAAAAGCCACAGCTGAAATTTATAACCTGAAATCTGGGTGTAAACAAAGTTGAGGGTGTCTAATTCGGAACCCAATGTTAGTGCATGCAAGGTAAGTTTGGGTGGGAGAGCGTGTTGGCTAGCGGTTAGGGTGCTTGCCTCTGCGCAAATTATTTACCATCAAATTCCCGGGTTCGAATCCCGGTGGGTCCGTGGCACTTGATGGGATTTATTCGGGTACTATCATTCTGGATTGATCTGTATACCAGCTATTGATTAAATACAGAATACCGCTCTCCTTCATGGTTCACTGGGGGATTGGGTAAATGGATCATGAAAGCATCCAGTCATTCGGAGGGGACGTTAAAAGCCGTCGGTCCGTGTACAGAGAGTCACAATTGTACATGTACATCGCAATCGCAGTCAGTGTCGAATAAGAGTAGGTGTCCAACCCCTGACTGTCCCATCCGCCCAGCCTTCAAAAAGCGGGCCATGTAGGAGCGTCCGTATCATGGATACACGCGGGCCCCGTATCAGCACACTAGCTGAACAAATCTTGACACCCCCACAAAGCCCCATTACATTGACTTGCGGATACGAGAAACAAACAAACCAGGTAAGTTTTGGCCTCCACATCACACATTTTGATTCCAAATCGGGAACAAATCTCCTACCATGAGATACCCAGGACTCTTAGGAAGAAACGCGATTACAAACTCAGGTTAGCAGTTGCTATATTGGATCAGGGAAAGGATCGAGTTAGAAGGGATGCGGTGCCATGCCATCTTGCGTTGAGATGAGGATGACCAGTCACATGGGGATGGGTCACCGGAGGCAGATAGCTTATCATTGATGTTAATTAGTTCAAAGTCAGCGTGACAGACCTGCTACTATACTGTTTCATGGCTATCACTAAGGGAGCATTATTTTGCATTGATTTGAATTTTGAACATGTTGAAAAACAATTTAAGATTAGCTTACCCCCGATGCTGGTAAGTACGGCATTGAAAAGTGGCCCAAACACTATTCGACCGACTAGTCTGGCGAATACTGTTGTGAAATCTATTTGCCGGACAAACTGTGTACTGGACTTTAATAATATTTCTCTTTACTCTAAAATAATATTGAAATACTTATTGACAAAGGGCATGGTGGATTCGAACCTGTGATACCTGCATTATAAATCGATGAACTTATCCACTACTCTAGCGAGGGAGGATGTGGGTGATGATTGGTTTTAATCCTACATAAGCTGTACGGAATTAAACCAATAATACTATTGTGATATGATAGATAGTACTATATAAATAGCGCCGAATAAGTTTGTCACGGTATACAATAGATTTCACAACAGTATTCGCGGACTAGTCTGGCGAAGAGTCAATTCCTTGAAAAGTACCACACCTATTGACTTGAACTGCATTGAAAAAGTCTTTACTACGCCGTTCAAATTGCATGGAAAACTCGTCTTTACCACGTGTATAGTCTAACATCTTGGATCGATTACGCTTGTGACAACGGAGATACAGAATGCTTGCGGCTTTGCCGTATTGTAGTTATAAACGGTAACGAGATGAACAGTTTGGTGTCACGTGTCAGGGAAACCAGGTCCCGTGTCAGGTATCAGTATCAGTTTGCTCGTAGGGGGCGACCGATATAATAAAATCAGACTATGTTAAATCAAGGTCTTTACATTACCCTCTGCCCAAAGTGCTATTATTTTTCCAAAAGACACAGTTTATTATGTCGAAACAGTACAAAAAGTTACCTTTGCCCTCATACTGATCAAAAACCGGAGTACGATGACGATAATCGGTTGTTTGACATTTGCCCAATGTAGGGACACGTACGTCATTTTTACCTGACATGGTCCCCCGAAGCAAAAGATAAACCAATCAATGCCGTGACGTCATCAAATCTTATTTTTTCCAAAAATGGCTGTTATTCCCATATAAAATTCCTTTTTAAGATTCAACATCTGTATATTGTTCTTTAATAATTAATATCATTGTCCCCGCATGAATGTGAAAAAAAGATGGTCCATAAGTCTACAAACTGAAAACATTAGTCAGCCGGCTAAATTACCTTACCGTGGACTGTATGAGCAGACAGATCCCCGTTTTAGTTTTAGCAGGCGTACAGCCACTTGCGCGCGGGGCTGCGGGGGTTATGCGTATGTATAGGATGTTTAGTTTGGTGGTAAAATTCGGCGTAATAAAGTTACCTGTTGTCAATTTGAATTGTTTTGTATGGGAATTAGGGACTATTCGTTCTTGCTAAAAAAAAAACCAAAAACGGAGATCCTAAATCGTAAAAAACTGTTACATTAATATTGCATATTGCTCATGCTCATACCAACCAAGTCACACAAATTTTGTCAATTATTGAAGCATTTTGAAAATTTGGCCCCCTGTACAACGATCATCAAAAGTTCAAGACTTTTCTCACAATTCCACCCAATCTCGTTAACTAAACATCACAAACTGCCAAAGTACATATTTTCTGATTCCTTACAATGAGACGAATCATTTAAGAGAACTTTCAACTAAATCTAAAACCCATTATATAATGATCTCTTTAATCAAGTGGCCGCCAAATGATCCGGGGGACATACTTGACTTTGGTAACCTCAACATCCTTTAAGATGATGTCGTAGAGATCCTAAAAATCATGTTAGAATTTAGTTTTAAGGGGGTGCATGGGAAACACATGAGACTATTTCCCTGGACTCTAAAATAGAAGTGGTGTGCAAACGAAGCACTTTTCATTATCTGGAGAGTTTTTTTCCTCTGGAGGGACTTTTAGCGTTATGGTGATTTAGCTATTGTATTTCAGGTATTGGATGGACGCTATTCAAACATGCTAAGAACCTATCCCGGTGTGGCAGGAGGTAGAGTATAGTCCGCCGGGCTCACAGTCAGGGAACAATGGTGAATAATAGGGCAATTCTATCAGTTGAGTCTTCACGCAACATTAGTTTCCCGCTTATTCCGGTTTTCGTCTATGGAGCCCGGACTATGATACCTGCCGGACTATATTACTTTCACACCAGTGTGGGGCAGGAGATATAGTCCCCCTATCACAGTCCGCTTACAAGGTGACAATAGGGCAACCGATTCAGTTTGACTCTTCACGCAACATTAGTTTTTTACGCTTTATTCCGTTTGTCGTCTATGGAGTCCGGACTATGACACCTCCCGGACCACATATCTCCTTTTACACACCGGTTTCTTTATATTGATTTCCCTGCCCCTTGGATTCTGAAGGCTTTGTTAATTCATTTTACTTTCTATTGTTTGTTACGGTCGAATGGGGATATCCCGGGAGTTTTGACTAGACTCTCGTGTGTTCCTAGAGATTAACTGGGGTTTCAAAAAATGGGAATATACATCAATGAATCGGGACGTTATGACTTTTTTTAGAGAAAAAAACGAAGTTTTATAGGTATGTTTATGAACAAGGAAGTAAGTTTGTGAGGATTATGAAGCCGACGGCCAATGGTACATACAGCCATTCTGAGCTAAAAATATTGAGACGCAGTTACTGCCCTGAGTCACCGCCGCACCGGGGCAGACACATGACCTCTAATTGGATGAGAAACGGATGAGAAGCATCCCCGTTATGAAAAATAATGGTGTTTTGATAAGGTCTGGTGAGCCTGTTAGACTCCGACCATAGCGGCGAGCCTTTTACGGCTATCACTAAGCACTCTATGCGCCTACAGAAACAAAGGCAGAAAGTCCCTTCTTTTTATACGTTTTTTCCCTTTCCCACAATTTTTATTTTTTAAATCCAGTATTCATCGATCTGGCTTTTACGGTTACAATTGTTTCAATTTCAGTTACCATTTTAAAGTAAAACAAAACCTGTTTAAAAATTGGTCTTTTTTTGAAAATGTCCAGACTTTGAATCACTACTTTGCTGATTCTTTGGTCGATTAGACATGTTATTATAGCTAAACATAAGATGGTAATCCGACCATCACAATGAGCTTTTGTATTGAGTCCCTTGATGATTTCCTTGACTTTGATCACTTCATCGTTGTTGTATTGAACAATAAAGGACAAATGTTTCGATTGTCCCTTAAAAGTAAAGACGAAATTTCATAACTTTACAATCACTACTTTGCCTGAATCGAAATCGATAGATAAGCTAAAAAGTAAAGGGCAATCTGTGTTCACAATTAAGCTTTTAGATTGATTTCTCACTATTGTTTATTTCTTTTCTTTGTGCACCTGAGGCCGAGGGGTTTCTAGAATTTTCCTTTATTTGTTTTACTATGAAATTCCATCAACCGTTATTTTTTCCTCCGAAGTGTCCAGAGACCCCTTTCGGAAAAAATAACGGTGTGATGAAATATTCAGAGGTTTAAATAACGGTCTCTGACACTTTTCGTAACTATAAGGGACATTGAACAAAGAAACACACTTGATAATGATGAAAAGGTAAAGGGCAGACCTTATATACAATGGATTGCGGCTCGCACGTAATTGATGGTCGTCGATTGATACAACAGACTTCCCCAGCGGCCAGTTTAAGCAGGACAAAACAATTGGGAGGTCACCGTATGAGTCAATGTGAAGTCAATACAAATTACATTCCCGCTGTGAATATTTTCTTTATTGAGAAGAAAAATCTTAATAATTTCAGCGAAAAATTATGCCACGTTCGTGTGGCCCCATGGGCCCCAGCCCCTGGCCCTTGGGCCCCCCTGTCCCCCTGACCTCTGCCCCATAAGGCCCCTGGTCCCTGACTCCTTCCCCCTGGGCCCATCCTGGGTCCCTGGGCATCATATACCTGCCCCTGGCCCCTGCCCCTAGGGCTCCCTGGACCCCTACCCTATCGGCCCCTGCCCCTCCCCCGGGCCTCCTGATTCTCCCGGGCCCATGGGCTCACTCGGGCCCCCGCCCTGGCCCCCCTTTCCCCTTTCCGGTGGTGCGTCGAAATTTTGTACGCTCAAAAAAAATAAGTATTTTTTGTACCTTGTATTCAGTGCTTCTCTATGGAGTAATTCACTATACAGATTTTTGGTCAATAACTCGTAATATTAGTCGGTTCAAAATTAAAGTCGCCATTCTAGAAGTTTGGGTAGAAGGTTTTGAAGTGTTTTCTTGTACTGAAGGGTGCTGAAACAAGATTTTTTGGTCCAACCTCTGGGAATGGTGGGGAACTCCTCGCTAGAGGGGTGCGTTTTTTTCACGAATGGCCGCCAAAATTCCAAAAATTACATCATGAAAGCTAAAACAGCTATCTAATAATTAATAGAAATCAATTTTAGGGTATTTCTTTTTTCAAGATAATTATTTTGGTAATGCGATCCAACAAAGAATTTATGATAAGTACCCGTAGAGGGTGCTTTTTTTTCAAATGGCTGCCTAAATTCTTATAATAGCCTTTTTGGACCGTATCACTTTATTATTATTGAATACAGTATAAATCAAAGTGAAGATGTTTGAAGGTATTTGTTTATATTTTCAAAGATGCCCCCCTGACCCCAGATTTTTTGGTCGCAACTCTGATAAATGTGGGGAGATCTCGATAGAGGGCGTTTCAAAAATGTCCGCCAAAACTTCAGAAAACCCATATTAAAATATTTAACGGCTACTTAGAATAAAATATGAAATCATTTTGGGTTGTTTTTCTTAATGCTATTTACTGTGTAATGCTATTTCAATCACTAAGGATTATGAATATTGCCCCTATAGACTCTTTTTCAAAACTGCGGTCAAATGATTAATATAAAGGGTTTTTTTTTTACATTTCAGATTGTAAATACTAGTACTTGTAGATTATGTAAACATAAATTATGAAATAGTTGTAGCAATATCGCTGAAGGAGGGCAATACGATAGAAATCTCCTTCAATTAGGCCGAAATCCAAATATGTATTAGGGGGATGACCTGATTTAAATTATTTAAAATGTACCATCTTTTAAATTCTGAATGTATAAAAAGAACATGTTAAATTTTGGCAGCCATCTCAAAAAAGCGCACTCCTAAATATACAATAAATATAATCAAGAAATACCTAAAACTGATATCATGTTTACTCTTAGATGGCTATAGTTAGCTTTTAAATAAGCCATTTCTGTAACATTGTGGCCCTTTTGAAAAACGCCATGTAGTGAGATTTCCCCCACATTTTACAGAGGTCGGACCTTAAGAATCTGAGCATCCTTTAAAATATAAAAGAATACCTTCAAACATCTTCACTTTTATTTATACTTGTATTTGTCAATAATTCATTGATAATGCCCCTCCCCAAAAAAGGCTATTATATGGAATTTTGGTTGCCATTTTGAAAAAAAAAAACCCTCAAGTGGTACTTATCATAGTATTACAATTGCTAGAATAGTGGAATACAATAATTAGCAATAAGACACCCAAAATTGATTTCATTTTGAATCTTGGATGGCTGTGTTTATCTTTAATATGTCATTTCTGGAATTTTGGCAGCCATTTTGAAAAAACAGTGCCCGCAAGGGGCATTTATCATAAATCTTTGTGATATAAATATCATTACACAATAAATAGCATTAAGAAACAACCCCAAAATGATATTCATTTTGATTCTCAGATAGCTGTTAATATACTTTAATATGCGGTTTTCTGGTATTTTGGCGGCCATTTTGAAAACGCCCTCTATCGAGATTTCCCCCACATTTCACAGAGGTTGGACCAAAACAATCTTGTTCAGCATCCTTGAAAATATAAACAAATACTTTCAAACATCTGTACTTTGATTTATGCTTGTAATTGAATTATAATTAATCGATATCAATTTTTACGCTTAGATGGCTGTTTTTAGGTTTACTATGTAATTTCTGGAATTTTGTCGGCCATTTTGAGAGTTATCTACATTTCTCAGACGTTGGACATAAACAATCTTGTTCAGCTTCCTTGAAAATATAAAAAACATCTTTAAAAATCTTGAATTTGATAATAATTGAAAACAGCCCCCAAAAGGCTATTATATGGAATTTTGGCAGCCATTTTGAAAAAGCGCCCTCTAGGGGTACTTATCATAAATGCTTATATTTGGAATAGCATTACACAATAATTAGCATTAAGAAATACACCAAAATTGATTTCATATTAACTCTTAGATAGCTGTTTTTACCTTTAATATGCCATTTTCTGGAATTTTGGCGGCCATTTTGAAAAAAGAGCCCTCTAAAGGTACCTATCATAAATTCTAATTATTAAAATATCATTGTATAAGAGAGAGCATTCAGAAATACCCCAAAATTGATTTCATTTGGATTCTCAGATAGCAGTTTCTAGCTTAAATATACCATTTTCTGGAATTTCGGCGGCCATTTTGAAAAACGCCCTCTAGCGAGAGTTCCCCACATTTCCCAGAGGTTGGACCAAAATAATCTTGTTCAGCATCTTTGAAAATGTAAACACATACCTGCAAACATCTTCACTTGGATTTATACTCGTATTCAATAATAATTAATTGATAAGGCTAATATACGGAATTTAGGCACACATTTTGAAAACAGCGCCCTATAAGGGTACATAAATTCTAATTATTGGAATAGCATTAAACAATAATTAGTATTAAGAAATACCCCAAAATTGATTTCATATTAACTCTTAGATAGCTGTTTTTAGCTTTAATATGCCATTTTCTGGAATTTTGGCGGCCATTTTGAAAAACGCCCTCTAGCGAGAGTTTCCCACATTTAACAGAGGTTGGACCAAAAAAATATTGTTCAGTGCCCTTGAAAATACAAGAAAACACTTTCAAACCTTCTTCCCCAAACTTCTAGAATGGGACTTTAATTTTGAACCCTACTATATTTGCAATTAATCTGTTTGGAGTCGTATTTTTATTTATTTATTAAGCATGTTTAGGAATTATATTGAATAAAATGATGAATATGATTTTTTATTCTGTTACAAGAAGACACAGCTGGAAGACTGGTTAGAAGGGGGTACACCGCCAAATAATCCTCCCATTCAAATTACATTCTTGTGCGTTGTCATGGTTCTGTCTGGCGGGAATGCGGGCGTAGTTTTGACGAAGCGAAAATGAATTGTCAGAGAGTTATAGTCTACATACATTGTCAATACGTAGAAAACAAATGCCCAGCAAACACAGCACAGTTCAGAAGCCACAATTCCCGCGGCAAAAATACGCCAGCATTCCTACCATACATACCATGATACTGTGCAAAAGAAACGGCCAAGAAACACATAAGTATGCATCAAAGGTACGCGCGCGTATTTAATCGCCTAAAGTAAATGGGAAAAGGAATTGTGGAGGACACAGTTCAACATGTTCAATAGCCTCCAACAGCGGTCGGTGCCATTATTTGGATCGGTTGAACGCATTTGTTGGCGTGACACAGGTGACTTACAACATGCCCTGCGCCGGCCGATAGTTTCCTATGAGGATGGCAGTAGCGACCTTGGTAGCCTAGGTGGTCAATTATAACAACTGGCGCCAGTGATGATTTGCAACGACCGATTGCATCTGTGGAGGATGAATCGGCACCGAGTTTGAGGAGGATGAACCGGTGATTATGGGCAACATCAATAATGGAACCCGATCGATGCCACCTTTAGAGAGTGGATCGAGAACTACTGATGGGACTGTCCTGAATTCAAGCTCACATGAGCTCAACAGTTCAGAAGTTTCAGTCCTGAAGAATGGATGAACTTTGCTCCTTCACCAAACAACTTGCTATAAGGAACTAGGGTTATCAAAGGGCTTGTGTCAAGGCGAAGCCAATTTGGTTCGCTGTGATGTGCTTCGGGATTTGAAGAAAGCCAAGCCACCCAAGTCCAACATCTCTCGTGATGAGAAGAACGCTTTGGCCAATCTCAAGAGTAATGAGTCCATCATTGTCCTACCAGCCGTCGCTGCACTTTGGTTCTGGACAAGGCCAACTACATAAGTAAAATGGATGACTTGCGATCAGACAGTGATACGTATCGAGTTCTCAAGAAGGACCCCACTGCATCTCTTGAACGGAAACTTGGCAAAGCGATTAGAGATTTGAAAGATCAAAATATGTTGACTGTACATCAAGCGACACATCTGACAACTAGACATTTTGTATCACCACAAATGTATGGCCTTCCTAAGGTACATAAGGAGAACATTCCTCTTCGGCCAATTGTTAGCTCGATTAATTCCCCATGTTACAATCTAGCCAAACATCTATCAAATATTATTGCGCCTTTGTCAGGGCAGGGAATGTCATACATCAAGAACTCCCATCACTTTGTGGAAAGGGCTAAACAGATACTGACGCAACCAGGTGACATCCTGGTAAGTTTTTATGTCGTATCGTTATTTACCAATGTGCCCATTGAGGAGGCCTGCAATATCATTGGTGATGCCCTAAGTCGTGATCCAACACTTGAACAGGGGACTAGATTGTCCTGGTAAGATGTTGTAGATCTCACCAAACTGTGCCTTACTTCTACATACTTTAAGTGGCAAGCGAAGTTCTACCAGCAAAAAGAAGGCCAAGCTATGGGCTCACATCTTTCACCTATCACGTCTAACATCTTCATGGACCACTTTGAGACCAAGGCCATAGAATCGTTCCCGTTGAAGCCTGTGGTCTGGTTCAGGTACGTTGACGACACTTTTGTTGTGATTTGGCGACAGAGAGAAATTAGACAAGTTCCTTAGTCATCTCAACAGTCAACACGGCCACATCAAGTTCACCATGGAACTAGAACAGAATGGCTGCATACCATTTCTGGATGTAAAGGTACAGAGGACTGAGGCTGAGTTGACCTTTTCGATCTATAGGAAACCTACTCACACTGACCAGTACCTCCACTTTTCCTTAGGTCATCACATGTCGGCTAAAACAGTGTTGTCAACACACTAGTCCATAGAGCTCTCACACTGTGTGATGAAGCCAACCAACCCAATGAAATAGAACACATCGAAAGTGCGTAACACAGAACCGGCTATCCTAGGAAACTAGTACAGCAGGACTATTTTCAAACAGTCCCGACAACTCACAAAAGAAAAACAGTGTAGTTGAGGACAGCTTCAAAGGATACTGACTAAATTTATGCCGTACTCTCTAAATGCAAAAGAGGAATTTCACCTCTTTTGAGTGACTACAGGGCCCACTCCAAAAAAGAGTGAAATTTTACTTTTTTATTATATTATTTGGTATTGTTCAAATTTGATCTTGATAAGGACAATGAGATCAATTTTATCATTTGCTAAAGTAAATTTGACCAAAAAGTATTCTTGAAGCTGTGAAATTCACTCTTTTTAGAGTGGGCCCTTGTGTGCACTCCAAAAGAAGTGAAATTCACTCTTTGTATTTAGAGGAGTGGCCTATGTCAAGGGTGTATATGAGAGAATCAAAAACAGAATCCTAACTGTGCCTTTGTTAAGACCTAATACTCACGGTTCACGCAAGTTACGGACACATTCTCAAGCCATCCCAAAAACCCTTGCCTAAGATCATTATCTAATGCGTATACTCCATTTCCCGTGTAGCTGCGGTGAGCAGTACATAGGTCAGACTAAACGTCCCCTAAAGACAAGGGTGTCGGAACATAAACGTGCTACTGATCAACGCAAGGTAAAAGGCTCAGCACAAGCCGAACATGTATGCAAGGAGGGTCACATACCAGTCTGGGACCAATCTAAAAGTTTTTTGCACTTCTTTCTTGCATATGCACTGGATAGGTTCTCCTCCATAGGGACCCGTCAGCTCTATGATGATCACCGTCTTTGTTTTGGTAGAAAAGATGGTGATATCTGGTCTCTTAGCTGTCTCAGTGATTTCTGGAGGGAACACTATTTGTTTGTGTTCCTCATCCATCAGGAATATCCAGTCATTTGCCTTCTTCAGAATGTTGGTTGGCTCTGTCTTAGGCATTGGTAAGACTGGATTTCGATAGGTTGTACCATCAGCTGTGTGAAAGGCTATTGTAGAGATGGAGTTAAGAGTCTCAGGTGCGATGGTTTTTTTTTTCTGATTTGCCTCTACGACGTACGGTGACAGACCTGTAGAGATTGCTTTTAGTGTTTTGGTACAGGGCGCCAGTTGTATCTTCCGCTTTGTAATGAGTAGCTACAACCATTGAGGATGTGGAACAGTGTACAATGACAATGATGATATAATTGGCAGAGTCCAAGATTGGTCTTGCCCCACAGCTTCAGATTGGCAGGGGATGGAAGTTGATCATGAATTGCGTTGATGTGGAAAGACAGCAGCTCTGGCGTCCAGACATACAAAAGTTTCTTCCAAGCGGTGTCGACCTGCATGACAGACTCCCGGTGCAACCACTGCCCTTGTTTCGCACATCTGTAAAGGTAAGACCAACATGTCTTCCTCATCTACATCTTTTTATCTCGTGTCTTGATCAAGCTTTGGTTCTTTTTGCTACCCAAGACCGGCTCTTCCGTCGACCGTCTATTATAAATCCGAGTTTCTGCTCCTACTCAGTCCTGATGAAGTCAGAGACAGATGCCAGAAGGCCATCCTTCGCGGTAATCTCCATCGTGAAATTCATGCCTGCGAATCATCTGATACGGATGCAACGGATGTCAAGACGAGTTAAAACATTGAAACGGCTTTGTGTTTTGCAAGACCATTACGACAGATCTGATTATCCGTCCATCCTGCCTGCTGGTTCTGCAGAAGTTCTCGGACAGCTTGGATATTTGCAAGCTGACCTTTCTGTCCTTCAGGGACCAGAATTAATTTTATTAGGTTCATACTTGTTCAGTGGCTGCGTATATTTACGCACATTTAAGTAGACAGTTTTACGAGTTCAGGATATTCACGACGGAAGCGTGCAAAGCAGCTGCTACAGTCTGAGTGCGAGGAATTCGCTTACCAAAAAGGACCTCTGAGTTGTGATGGTAGCTGAGGCGTATTTCACGATATGGAATAATCAACAAGATGTGTGAGTGAAAGTATGTGGTTTTTTTTTTTTGACAATAAGACTGGCGGAAACGTTGGTCATAACAGTGACTGGCAACTCCCGTTCGTGCCTTTACATTTGGTTAGTCATGCTGAATTAGTGCATTCATAAATGGCCACCTTGCCCAACTTTATCAATTATGCTGCAGTCATGCACGCAAAACAAGACCATGTGAAAGTGCGTATTGAAAGATGGCAGGAAAGTATACCAAAAAAGTATGTCTGAAAATATCACATAAAATGCTTGTAGCGAACAACACTGGGTATTTCAAGAGTTTGATACTTTTTGACTCACTCTGTATAGCACAATCAGTTATGAAATTGTACGCTTTGGTGATTTATGCCATTGAATTTATCTACCCTTGCCTACTGCACAGCTCTCCATCAAGGTTCTGCTGTACTTCACCCCTGGAACCATGCTCTTTCCAGATTAACTTTATACTTGCAGGTTTGGTATTTATGCTTTGCTTTTCAGGATCCGCACTCCAATAGTACAGGTCGTCATTAAGGTCAGTGATGTGTTTCAGCACGGGACAACATCACATTTCATGCTCACTATGGTTGTAGCATACCTATGTATGCTAAAACTAAACCCAAATAAGTCATCAGATACGATCAGGTGCTTGTAGCCTATCTATAGTCGATCCAACCTACATATGTCCCCCATACCATTTGCGTGGGAGGTATAAGCTCTGATGTATGAGGGGCAATAATAAAGCTTACACAACAAATCATTGATTTTGAAAATCGTCTTAGAGGATTAAATGACAGTAGGCATAATGATTACACTGCCAGGCCAGAGTGGGATTTAAAGAAGGGAAGCCCATAAATATTTTCCTTGCGTTATGCAGGTGCATTTGAATGTCCAAGTGCACCAAATAAAAGTTGACATGTATAGACGTATAGTCGATGGGACATGTCCTCTATGCTGTTGTTTGTTGTCTCCAGCGGGGGGCTAGGGAGAAAACCAAGTGTAAATTCATAATTAATTATAAACTCATATAATGTCTGTTCCCACAAATAAAAAACTGGCACATTTCTGTGAAACAATATAAAATGTCACTTCAATTCATTACCCAATATCAGGACTAGTGGAACACATGATCTCAGCAAACAATGGAGTTAAAGATATCTTAATCACCGGCCGGTATGCGCGGTGTAGCAAAACACTTCAAATTCCCTTTCATCTGGGACTGCAGGGACTTGTTATATTGTCGCGCCAGTGAAGAGATTTCAGCTGTGTCGCTCTCCAATTAGACTGAGTCTTTTTCAGGACACAAAATATTAACATCATTCACAAATAAATAAACATGGGTTCGATAGTGCGTGTTCATTAACTTTGGCCATGTTTTTACATTATTCGAAAAAGGAAGAAACATGTAAACAAACATCATGAAAGAATGTTGGTCAAGCTTTGATTACTAACAACTTTTGGTGCAGAACCAAATCCGTAACTTATTGCTTACTTCATTCTATTCAATTTCCCGGTTTTCAAGGAAAATTTAGGGTCAACGACCTATATAGAATGTTACACTGTTAGTTATGTGAGAGAGGACGGATTGTCAATCAACCCGAATCGTGAGGTGGTAACACCTGGCTAAAACAATGCCCACATAACGGGCCCATTGTAATATCTTTAGCGCATGGTTTGCTGAAGTCTAGACATATCTTGGTCTCTGATATTGGGGAAAAGAAATGAGGTGACATTTTATTTATTTTAGAATTGAGCCAGTTTTATGTGGGGAACAGACCGATATGTGATTTATAATAATTTATTATGAATTTACACTTGGTTTTCCTTAGCCCCTCGATGGGGACTACAGAATTGTTATGCAGTTGGTTTATTTGGTCCAAGTCCTATAGTCTATATGTACAAGAATCGTAGGCGATTGATTTAATTTACACGTAGTATACGTATAGCAAAAGTTAAATTACATTGGGCCACAGGAATCCTATTGAATATCATTGAAAAGAATCCATGAAGAACCAAAGAATTTATTATTTGCAATACAATAGTACAATTAAAGCCCGTGAACATCATTTTCACACTTCTACAAGTATGCCCTTGCACCCAAAAATATAGCGATGATGTCCTGATGTCAAACTGAAAAACATTTCTTTGAAAGAAAAAAATCTGAGGGTTCAGGCATCATGCTTGAACGTCAAATGAATCGATTGGACATGGCTGACTGGAAATTGTCGTAAAAAAAAAAAGCAATACCGAAGGGCTGTTGAAGCCGAAGAAAGCAAGTGAACCAAAATGTGGCCGCCAATAAATCCCACATCGACGACTTTTACGACAGGCGATTCATTAAGGGAAAATCCACCAGTTTAATACAGGATTTTGGTACTTGATTTTGGTAACCAATTCTGGCCCGCTTCATTATACATGTAAGGCCTATTGTTAGAGTTTCTCGTTCTTTTGTGGTTTATTCTGTTCAACAGAATCATATATTTTCTTGGGAATTCAAACAAGGAATGTCCTGGTCTGATTGTTTGGTTAATGTAAAATGTAGTTTGGTCATAAGCTTCTGTGTAGAGTATGTTGAGCGATTTTATGTCTGCTATTAATGAAAGTGAACTGAGTGATTATTTGTTGAAAAATACCAAAGTATTGCTTATCATAGCTAATCATAAGACGATGTTTCACACTTTATTGGCAATAATGAAATTCAAAAGGGATTGTCAATATCTCATTAGGTTCAATAGCCAATCAATACTCAATTAATACCATATTTGATTAATTGCGTACATTAAAATTATCCTTAAAACACCCATGATAATTTTTAACCGTGTCTACTATGGAGACCTATGGTAAACTGTCGGCCACCTATTAATTAACGCATTGCTAAGTGTGGGTATTTTTACTCGGACATGAAAAGACTGAAGGTCTTCAAATTCAAATGGCAAGAACTATTCTGGGCGCCAATAGAAACACTGCCAAAGAAGCCCGCTATGGTGAATTATGTGTACTAACATTTCACATACGCATCTAATCACAAGAATCAATATTTAACCGTCATTCTCAATATGGAGTAAAACAGGTCCCCCAAAATTATTATTCAATTCCTTGTTTAACATCTTTCACTTTTCAAGCAATGAACAAAGAAACTGGCAATGTGAAATGGTTGACAAATGTCCGAAACAACACTTGTTTCAAGGGATTGATCATATTTTTTTTTTCAACCAACCAATCCACACAACAGTAACTGGGTTAAGGTTTTCCTGAGTTTCCACAATGACCTAAATAACCATAAATGGTTTTGAGAGAGCCTGAAAAAGAAAAACCCTTGCGACCTACTGCAAATTTAAATGCTACTCCATCATTTGAAATTATTTGTTAGAGCCTACAGATTTTTACGGCGTTCTCTCAAATTTTTCAAGGCTCGAACAAACACTTCCACTCGAACCAACATTAAAATCGGGTCTCCCAAGCATACGGTTCAAATGTAAACATGTAAAGATGACTTAGAAGACACAAATCACTTCATGTTCAAATGTAGTGCACTTCCTGATATCATGCTGAAACAGGTGCGGGGGGGGGAGGGCAGGTTCCCCCCCTGGGACGGACTTTGGGCCCTTGAAAAAATTGCAAAAAGTTCATGACTAAATCACCGTTTTTTTAGCCCTCTGAACGGGAAAATTGGCCTTTTGACCCCCCTGAGAGGGAAAATTTTTCCCAAGACTGGAAATTGCCCTCAGAGCGGGCAGGCCCGTGACGCCACTGCCGCCTGATATCAGAGAGGATGACATGAAATCATCTTAAAAATGACCGCAACCACAATGTCACTATGTTTTTGGTATTGTGTTCGATACAGTAGTGATGCAAGTTAAATATTATTCTCATTCTTGGAAAACTTGTTTTGTTTTTGTTACGGTCAACTTGACCAGGGCCAAACCCACCTCAAAACTACGAATTCAACTCCTGAATAACTGGACAATACACTGTGAACTTGATTACAATTTTAACAAAAGGGATTTATTTCAATGTGTGTTTAAATCCACTCTCATTCAACATCGATTAAGTATCAAGAATCAAAGATCATCTATAATAAGTTGTTAAAAATGAACTACTACCTTACTAGACCTGGTTGTGTGCCCCCCGCCCCCCCGCGACGCGGCTGGCAGGCGAGAGTTCAATTACATGCCGAACTTGCAAAGAGTCCTGGCGAATATTCCAGCGTAAACTCCAATTTCCAATAGTGGGACGTGTCCCCCACGACACTTGTCCTTACCAGAAAAAAGAAAAAACCTCTCCTAATGACTCCCGATGCTCGGAGTTCGACTAAATGAAAGTCCAAAGTGCTGTAGCTTGTTTTATCCTTGATAACTCATAGGCCACGGAATACAAAACCGAACCCGTCTACACAATCAGACGAAAACTTGTGTAAAAGAGCGGAACTATGACAATGTCCACTACAGAAGACTAATTTGACTGCGATACTGTCGCTGTCAACATTGGAAGTTCTTGGTCTGCTAATAACTTGGAGCGAGATGTAAGAACTCTCTCTAAATAACTTGGAGTAAGATGGTGTAGTACTCTGACTCATCTTCTTTCACGCAGGGCTTTGATATATCCTGCTCAAACATTCCAGAAGATCTAGTCCTATCTATATGAGTCATGTGCTAAATATAATAGTCCATTATGGCATATTCTGGAAATGCCCTCTATTAATTCCACATGTCTGGCATAGATTTAGATTTCATAGCAGCTACTCACTGACTGTGTAATTATGCAGCATTGCGCCACCTATGATTCCGAGAAGTTCAGTGAAGCACATTCTAATGAATCACTAAGGTCCAGGTACATTCGAGAAGTTTTCCCCGCTTTTCTGAAGCTCTCTGAGATCTTCGGTTCATCTATTTTCTTTAACACACCCAGTTATGCACACAATCCAGGTATATTTTTATATCATGTGTTACTAGACTAATTTACACTATTTTTTTTGCTAATTTATGACTTAATCTTACTCAAATGAAATAAATCATTGCTAATTCTTGGGGCCTGTAACACAATCCCCCTTAAAGAAAGAAAGTTTGAATTGAACTGCAAACTTTCGTTACCTATTTAAGGCTCTTAACATTTTTAAACTTCATATACATAACTTATACACAATGTTACACTTCCCTTTTAAAGCTTTACTTGTTTCTTTCGTGATTACTACACAATTCTGGATAGGGCATCTGCCATCACATTATCTTTGCTTTGATGTGTCCTGATGTCTGGGTTGTACTCTTGCAAGGGTCAAACTCCACCTCACTACCCTATGAAAAATTCCTTTTTTTCCCATCCTGTGTAGAAGGTGAGGGGGGTGTGATCTGTAAAACAAGCACTGGGTGCACTGTGGTGCCCAAATATACATCAAAAGCCCTAATGCCAAAATCAGAGCAAGACACTCCTTCTCAATAGTGGAGTAATTTTCTTTGGGTGCTTGTTAACTCTTGGAGAAAATACGAAATAGGGTGTTCTATTCCGTCTTCTCCTTCTTGCATAAGAACTCCAACACACAACCCTATGTCCCTGGCATCTATGGCCAACTTTAATTGGTTTCTTGAAAGTCTGGTGCAATCAGAACCGGTTCACTACTCCGTTATGGCTTTGATTTTCTGGAAACTAATTTCACATTGCTGTGACCAAACAAATTTACAGTTTTGGTAGCAAATTGGGTTGGCAAAGGCCTGGCAATACTGAAAAGTTTGGACAAACTTCCTGTAATATCCACCATACCTAAGAATCTCTGAATTCTTTCCTCGTACTAGGTGTGGGGAACTTCTCATTGGCTTCAAAGCTTTAGCCTTGACAGGCTTGACGCTTCCTTGACTACTACATGGCCTAAATAATGAATTGGCAATGGCAAACTCACTCTTGATAAATTTGACTTCAGTTTGTTTGCTGACAACTTCTGAAACAAGCGAGGAGCTGCCCAATGGGTTGTTCCCAAGACTGAACTGTAACACAATTTCAAATCATCAACATACGGCTTCACACCTTTCTATGTCCGCAACTATATGATTTACCATTCCTTTGGAAGGTTGCCGTGTGGCTTGTTTCATACCAAAAGGCATAACACGATACTGAAAAAGCCCATCCGGCGTGCAAAATGCCGAATTTCTTTTGTCACGACAGTAAGGGGGAACCTGCCAATACCCCTTTCAAAGTCAAAACTTGCTGACATCCTTTGAATTGCAATGTTGTCAATGCCATCATCAATACGAGGTATTGGAAATTGAATCAGTTTGAACCTTGATTCCCTTCTAGTCTGTCCACAACTCTAAGGGAACCTCAGGTGTTTGGAACCAAATACATGGGGAACGCCATTCACTTTTGCCTTGCTTCATTCATTTTTGATTTTCCAACATGTACACTATCTCTTTGTTGAGATTTCTTTCTTCCTAAGATTTACTCTGTAGGGGTGCTGTTTTATTGGTGCACAATCACCCACAGCAACATCATGATAAGCAGCAGTGGTTCTACTAGGGACCTCAGGAAAATATCCACCTCAACTCATGAATCACTGCTTGATTTCACAACTGTTGATTTTCTGACAAGATGGCCTAGTTGGGTATCCAAATCCTTGAGCAGTCATCGAATTTTGCAATTGATTGGATAGTCATGCTGCTTTTTATCACACTGTTTGCATTGATTTTTCAACTTCATTCAATTTGTTTCATTCATCATGTGCCGGGCATCAGCAAGACTTACAGAGCACAGCGTGGTTTGCACTGCCATCATTTCTACCTACCTACTCCTTCACATATTTTACATGCACAATGCCTACTCTTACGCCTATTTGGCATTTTGACTATGTAGTCAACCTCATTTACCTTTGACTCTACTTATAGGGACCATGGTATCTTGCCTGAAGTGGATGTCCAGGGATTAGAAACAAGACTAACACCTGATCTCCGGCCTAAAGACCCTACTCCTGGCATTCTTGGTCATGACCAACTTCTTTCATTTTTTCTGGCTTGCTTCAATTCTCCCTGGCAATTTCATTTGCCCTATTGGAGGCCTTACTGGAATTTGGAAACATAATTCCAAAAGTTTGGTGTCAGTTTCATCTTGTCAGTCGCCATTTCCTCCTTTAGGAGTTTCAGGGCCGCGCACTGTTCGCCCCAAACGAACTCAAAGGACTGAAACCTAGGGTTTTCTTAACTGCTTCCCTTGCAGCCAAACATAACAAGTGACTCCCGTTCCCCATTCCTCGCAAATTCCCTCCCAAACAGTAAGTCTAATCATATGCTTTAGAGTTTGATGGAAATCTCTCTAAGCTCCTTGAGCTCGGCATGGTAAGCCTGGACAGATACGGTTCTATCCCTACTCATACATCACTTCGGAAGAAGACCAGATGTTAAAATTTGACCCTGAATCTGACTGAATTGAACTTAGGTAGGCCTCAAGAGTGCAAAACTGGTCAAAGAGCCTTCACTACAAGTTTTAGCCTTAATGTTCCGCAAGGGTATGCTTCAGGGAAACCTAGTAGAGGCACGCATAATAGTAAGTAGGTACTGATTTATACCCGACTTATTCCTAGGGAGAGGTCCTACACAGTCAACTATACCCTACGAAATGGCTCTCCGAATGCCGGTATCGGTTTCAGAGGATCGGGCGGGATTTTTCTTTCTGATTAGGCTTGCCAACGACTTGACAAGTATGAACAAGAATCCTACAGTAGTCAGAAACATCTTTCGAATTGAGGCCACCAAATGGTTCAAAATCCCATCATGTGTCTTCTTGACTCCTAATCCTATGCCCTTCCTGGGAATATCATGGGCATGCTGATGACCTCCCTGTGATAAATTTGGAACTACTACCTTGATGAACAACTTTCCACTCATTTGCCGGAGCATCACGTGGCCTCCATTTCCTCATTAGCACACACCTGGTTTTGTAAAAACACACAGGAACATCCTCAGACTCCTGCAGGGTTACTGCCCTTTGACTAAATTCTTGAGTGTAGGATCATTCTCCTGTTCAAGACTACTTGTTTGACTCAAGGGATCATCATCATCCCCACTATGCAATTGCTCGGGGCCTGACTCTTCTGTTTTGGGAGACCGATCTCCCCTGAAGAGGGATGTTGACCTGGTTCATCTAAGTTTGTCATGAACGTGGTCCTCTAAATCTAAATTTTTGGGACAAGGTCTTCCTCCTTCCTATCACATTTGCTTCAAGCATGGCTTTCCTAGCCCACTCCTGTAAAACTGCCCGGTTGGATAAACTGTACTATTCTTATCGCTCACTATCTAGTCTGGCAGGATTGTGGGTAACATTGGTTCGGATTACCTTTCCCGCCCTGCCAACTCATTCCCTAATAACATTGCAACACCTTTGACTGAGTTCAGGCCTTACAACTCCTATTGACTGTACCTGAGACCACATCACAGACGTTCAAATTCACCTTGTGAGAGGGACACTTAATAACATGCCTACCTATACCTTGGAGTCAAAGCAGTCTCACCTGTTGAGCTCCTTCACTAAATGGCAATGACCCCTCCAAATTACTGACTGGTCACCACAACATGTGTCACGCATTATCTTTATAGGCTTTTGGATCAACTTGTCGCATCAAGCCGACACTGAAAGACCTCCAAACCAAATGGTTCAAAGTCTTCCCTAACTGTTCTCATACTCAGCATCTTTCTGTTTAATATCCTGGGAACTTAACTTGTGTCAAGGACACAAGCACAACTGTGGGGGCAACTTCTGCTTTCATTCCATCTGCTTTCCCATCATTTCCAACAGCTGCCATAACATGACCTAATCCTTGGCAATATGTGCAGTACATCTACTTAAAAACCATTCCCTGACTTTTGTTTGGTACATAATGACCCTTATTCCCCTGACTGTAGAACCTGACTGACTGTTCCCTTCTTTAGTAGTACCATGACTTTGGAATGACTTTGGTAAGGCCTATTTGAATTCAAACTCTTTGTAATTCTTACTTGACTTTATTAGGCCCACACGTACCCGTACTATTGCTGGAACTCAACTTTATGTGTGAGGGCATAATCACTGCTATTGTTTGCTGCCCTTTTTCAAATCTTTTGATATCGGCGTTCATCCAAATGAGTTTAATGTCGTCATGAATGCACTGTTTGAACAGCTCAAATTATAACCAACTGCCTAAGTTTTGATTGAAGTCCTTGGTTTCACTTCCTTGGAAGTGTGCCACCTATCCAACATTTGGGTTCTTGAACTCTAGCAAACTCGACATTAGTTTTATCTGCAATTTTTTTCGCACCTACCGAAATTTTTTCCTATACGCCTCAGGCAACTAACTCATAGGCCTAAGAATAGACTGCTTTACTACTTCATAATCACTGCACTGATCAATTGATAGGATGAGTAGATCTCTCTAGCTTTCCCAATAAACACAGTCCTAAGCATGTTGTCCATGCTCTTTAGGCCACTCAACTTTCCGCAATCTTCTCGAAGTGCAAAAAAATTTACTTGTCAACTGCTGTTTCCCTAATGTTTTGAACCAATTTGGATGTTCCTGTGCATCAACACTGAGGGTGATGAGCCGATTGTTCCCTTTTCTAACTTTTCTTGTTCTAATTGTGTTTTGGCTTCAATTTCTGCCACCTTCATTCTTTCCTCCCTTTGTAACCTATCTTCTTTTTCTTTTTGTTCCATTTTAAATCTTGTCATCTTCTCTTTTTTGTTCCCCTTTTGTAATTGGGGGGGCAGCGGTTGTTGTTATTTTAGTGTCTTTTCTAATTCAATTTTTAACCTTCTCTAATTGTATTGTCTTGCCTTTCTTTCTCTTTCCATTGCTAACCTATCTTGTCCCTTTCTTTTTCTTCCATTGCTATCCTATCTTGTCCCTTTCTTTTCGTCTTTCTAAACTTTTGCTGTTCCTAAGCCAATTTGGTCCTTTCTATTGCATTTGCCATTTCCAACGTTTCATTTCAACAGCCTATCTGACACACCTCCCTGAAATTTCAACTAAGTCTCCAAACTCCCTCATCTAACAAATCTTCTTCCACCAAGATGGTTTTATCAACTGATTTTATTAACTGTTTCCTCATGGAATGCCTAACTTCCATCCCATAATTCTTGGCCAAATCCATTAAATCCGGCTTTTTTAGCACATCAAACTTCTCCCACGTAACATCTTTAATAAACTCCTCCTGCGTTTCAACCCATCGTGTCTGAACACTTCGTCACAATAACAATAATAGAGCCCGATATCAAAGTGAAACACACAATCAACATTTGTTCAAATTGTAACTATTTTTTTACAGTGTATTTCCCGACACGAGCCCCCCAATTTTGTTACGGTCACCTTGACCAGGCCAAAACCACCTCAAACTACGGATTTCAAACTCCTGCAAACTAGACAATACACGTTAACTTGCATTACAATTTTTTAAAACACAGGATTTTATTTCAATTGGTGTTTAAATCAATCTCATTTCACACCATCGATTAGGGCTATCAATAATCCAGCTCAATCTATATAATAATTGTAATAAATGCACTACTAAACTTACTTCCTGGTGTGGTGCGCCGCGACGCCGGCTGCAGCGAGATACAATTACGATTCCGACTTTGCAAAGATCCTGGCATATTCAGCAAAACTCCATTTCCATATGGGACGTGTTCCCACGACGACTTGTCCTTACTGAAGAAAACCAGCTCCTAAATGACTCCCCGATGCTCGGGGTCGACTAAATATAAAGTCCCAAAAGCTGCTGTAGCTTGTTTACCCTTGGATAACTCAGAGGCCACGGAATAAAAAACCGAACCCCGCTACACAATCGGACGAACTGCTGGAGCGGAACCTATGACAATGTCCACTACAGAAGACTATATTGACTGCGATTACTGTCGCTGTCCTTGGAAGTTCTGCTAATAACTTGGAGCGTGTTAAGAAACTCTCTTATAACTTGGGTAAAGATGTTGTGATACTCTGACTCCTCTTCTCTCACCAGGGTTTATATATCCTCTCAAAAATACTAGAAGGATCGAGTTCCATCTATATGAGTCATGTGCTAAATATAGTCCATTATGTCATAATTCTGGAAATGCCTCTATTTTCCACATGTGCATAGATTAGGATTCATAGCACTACTCACTGACTGGTAATTATGCTCATGCGCCCCCTAGAATTCAGAAAATTTCAGTGAATCACATTCTAATAACCACTAAGGTCCAGGTACATTCCAGAAGTTTTCCCTCCCCGCTTTTCTGAACTCTTCTGAGATCTTCTGTTCATTCTATTTGCTTTACCACACCAGTTAGGCACACAAGCCAGGTATATTTTTATATCATGTAATTAGACTAATGTACAATATTTTATGTGCTATTTATGACTTTAATCTTACTCAAAATGAAATAAATCATTGCTATTCCTTGGGGGCTTTAACAGTGTGTTGACATGATTTAGGTCGTAATATTTGATTCAAACTCTAAGAACTACATCAAACGTTCATGGAAACACAGATCAGAGTTGCTCATTTACATATATCCCTTCAAATGTGTTCTCTTTTGCCAGAATCTAATGTTTTGGGGGGTTGTTATTTTAAAATTGTATTCTTTCTCAAACTAACAACCACACATTCAGGCTATGCTAAAGACAACATTAACTATTTATGTCACCTTGTGTTTTTAGTTATTGTACGCTAATTTCTCTTCAGTGTTCCATTAGTTAACTAAACACCGTTTTGGTTAATGCTTGTTCAGCTGAACTGCTGAATAGTGATTTGTAGTAGGTTTTGTGTTTTTTTAATTATTTCTTGTACATTCGCTGTTGCTAGAGAAAAGACAGTGGAAGAAAGACACGTAGTGGTGGAATAAAAGTAAAAAAGGGAGAGAAGGAAAGAAAGGGTGGATGGAGGAGGAAGAGTGGGATTGAGGTTTCCTGTAATTTGGCCGTTGGACGCCCCATCAAGTCTGATTGAGTGCCCACTGTTAAAAAGGTGAGATCCTAAATAAACTACTATGTTCATAACTAACACCATAGATTATTATATATTCTGTGAAGTACTAATAATGCATTTCGTTGTAAGAAGTGTAAAGACAATACAAATGGCCTAGTGCTGGAGTGAGGATAGCTAAGCAGAAGCATAAATACCAAAACTGCAATATTAAAGTATCTGGCAAGAAGCATTAAATATGGTGTCAGGAGGTGAACTACAATCAGAACCTAATGGACACGCCCTTTTTACCTGCGGTAGGCAAGGGTAGATAAATTCAATGGCATAAACCACCAAAATTGGTCAAAGATCTTATCACCAAAGCGACAATCAATTACTGAAGGACAGAAACGGTCAGATGCCAAATATCCAGCTGTCCAAGAACTTCTGCAGACAACCAGCAGCAGGATGGACGGATAATCAGATCTTGCCGTAGGGTTTACTCGTCTTGACATCCATTGGCATCAGTTCAGATAATTCTCAGGCATAAACTTCTTTTAACAATGCATACATAGTATCGGATGTATGCAGACAAAAGCCTGTTCACTTTGCTTTGAGAAAGCGATTGTCGAATAAACTTGCGGTTTGGATTGGAATGATTGGATAATGGGTTTTTTTATTGGACACTCTTTTTTCGTCATAATATCAATGGGGAACATTACTTGAAATGATCGATGAAACAGGTTGTGCACCTTACTGATGAGATGCCAAACATTGAACGCCAACAAAAAGGGAACAATTTAAGTGACTTTGGTGGGCACAGGATGGTACCCCTCCACATCGCAGATGGATTATCACCGGCGTCTCACAAAAGGCCAACTATATTTTCTGATTCCAATTACAAAATGGTGAATGGAGAAATATTTGAGATATTTTTCAACTAAATCGAACCTCACTGATAGACTGATCCTTTAGATCTAATAGGTGCTGCTACAAACGAACCTTTGGGAAATATTTATTTGGAACATCAAAATTCTTTAAGGAGAGGTCCCAAGAGTTTAAAAATCATGTTTTAAGGGGGTGCAGGGGAATTTCGGCCCACTGATCCCTCACCCAATTGGAGCAATCTAAGCGGGGCTTCTATGAGTATTGGCGAAAATATGGTCCAAGCCATATGGTCCTGGAGCTTTAGTAATCTGGAGAAATATCTAAGTCAATTATGCACATGTCAGGCCATTGGGAATAAGATCATGGAGCAGTATTTGACAGAATAGTTATCCACTGCTCAGGAGCATAATGTGCCATATGGTGATGGCCATTTGTGTATTACAAATATGCTCTGGACCATATTTTAATATAGGCCAGGGGTGCGTCCGCGAAACGTGAATCGTAAGTATATACGAAACTTTTGCTGAGTGCTTGATACGATTTCTACAAGTTGTGACTGACGTGCGTTCGCTGAAACAATGGGCGTTGACAGTCGTAGGAATACCTTTCGCATAACTTAGGATCATTATTACGTTGTTCGATTGGGTGCATTCGTGGGGCAATTTGCAATTAGGTACGAGTCGGTCTTGAATGCCGTGTTCTAGTAAATCGATTAATGGATTTTAAAAGCATATGCGTGGTTTGGGGTTAGTGCCAGGACTTATTGAAACGAGTTTAAATAAGCGGACTACACCTCGCATATTAGAATTCCTCCTGCGTTGATGAGAACCGCGTTAAATTGGCTTGTATTATAAGCTGTGTACTTTCGATAGGTATTAGATGACCTACACAGGTAAAAGAAAAAGGCTTCAGAACCAAGAAGGCGGCTATTTTTTCCTATTAGGAGTCATTCTTATAGGTTGGGGAAGCAAAAAAAATATGTTATTAAAAAAAAATGAAAAGGGTATAGGCATTATCCAATAAACGAAAACAAAAAGGACAGAAATGATATGAATATTACAGGCAAGGAAAAGGTCTGTTAAGCAAGTGAAAAGAGATACAATTACTAGCAAAGAACTTACACTAATATCTGTAAGGGGATCAAAACCTCAGAACGAAGGTAAGAGAGACGAATAATAAATTGTGCCCCACTTTTTAAAGGCTGACTCAAATATTTTGAAATGTTTGTGTGTGATATTAAACCCTCGTATACCGAAGGGGGGGGGTGGTTAAACCCCCTTCAGGTTTTTTTCCCAGGCGTTCTAAAACCCCCCTTTTTGGTGCCAAATTATTTAATGTAATGTCAATTGACACTGTTCCGTCCTTTTAATCCAAAATCAAACATCCACCGGGGTATAGGGAAGATACAAGGTGAGTCCAAAGTGATGGATGGCGGGGGGGTGGTAACCATCCCATTAACGGAAGAGAAGTACCAAATGCCTAACACAACCCACACAGGAACCTCACAGACACTTGATTTGGTACCAATAGATAGCTAGTGTCCTCCTCTTTCCATTATACCAAATGATAGAGTACCAACGCCATGCCTAGGGGCCCAAAATTTAACGTCACAATGACGTCAACAAAGTTAAAACTGTCAGCAAACTGCCAGTTTCCATAGACACAGTGACAAATTCAATGTTTCGCCAAAAAGGTTAGGAAAAACCAGGATTCTCATGCGGTTTTTGACGCCTACTTGTGGGCAATGACTAGTTTTTATAATGACAGCATTTAGGCTATAATAAGGTGTTTGAATCGGTAAAATTGAGAAATATAATATCAATTTTCCACCGTATATTCAGCATTTTAGGTAAGTTCCTCCATATGACGTAATGGTGACGTAATAATGGGGATGAGGACTTATTTTGGTACTAATGGAACGAAGAAGAAACTCTTAGCGATCCTTTGGTAACAAAATTACAGGAATCGGGTGTTCAGTAACGAAATCACGGGGGGGGGGGGTGGTAACCACCCCCCCCCCCCTCGGTAGTTTTGTTACAAAAATGGCTCTGTAAGACGATGGTTATTCCTCATCTAAAATACTACCAATTCCATCCACCACAAAGGTTGAGATGAAACGTTGTGATAATAGTAATATTTATATGTGTCGTACCATAGAATAGGGCCTACTGCTACAAAAATTCCAGATGTGGACATTTTATTACATAATTGAGATTTTTCTATATGAAGGACTCAATTAGCTTGCATTTGCACACATTGATTAGTATATGGGGACAAGCATTTTGTACATGGAAAATTAGATTTGTTCACTGTTTCCACACAACTACGAGTGTGCTACGTGTACGCATGACCACACGTAGTTTTTAATCGTAAATCTGGCCTACTCGTAGGACACACGTAGCCTAGGTCCAGTTTCTCACACTAACCGCGTAAAAAATCTTAGTAGTATCTTACGGTCGCACTAAGGGCTACAACGCTCAGTCTACGACTGCTTTCGCGAACGAAACCCAGGACATGAGTTTTTGACTTAGAATATTTTTTCCGATAACTGTATGCTCCAGGACCATAATTTCGGCAGGCCAAAATCTCATAAGCATTGGGCCTTGGGTCCCTCTTATATGTCCAGTTTAGTAATCATAGGCATTTGAATTTGTTGCTGAAAACACCGAATGGTTCATTTTTTAAGAATGCCACACCTTGATCGATCAACACGTTCTTCAGTGGGTCTTCTGATCAAGTGCGCTGCAATTGGCTACAGAATTAGTGATTTTTTTTAGTCTTGCTCCTGAAGCAAGCCTCATGGCAAGACAACCAAAAAATGAATATGAATAGGTGATTTCTAAAGATGCAAAATTCCACTTTTCATAGTTCTAAGAAATAATTTTGTTGTCCAAGAAAAAGCCCACATGCAAAAGCTGAAAACCGCATTAGCTATTCACTGATATTACAGTTTTCAATGTATTTCGATGTTCTGGGTGATGAAATGGTTAGGGCCTTCTGGGATTGGCATATCAAATTTTATTTTCCATTAAACTCGACTTAAAACAAGATTGCTTGGAAGGGTATATCAGGTGGAGATGAAAACTGGAAACTGCATCGAAATTACTTACAAACTCTTCAAAGTATGACCCTTAGTTTTTTTCACAATAGCTGCCAACTTTGAGCATTTTTAGCAGAACCACTGTTTTCATGTTTGAAGGTATTTCAACGCATATTGCTTTTTTAAAAATGTCCTTTTTTGGAGGTTAATTTTGCTAAGGATTTACTATCAAAAATCTTTATTGAAAAAGTTGGATATTTACACTATCTTACTCTACTAACTCAATTTCGACCAAAGTGCATGCATTATCCCTTTGGACATCGATTCTTATATAGCAAACAATATTTTAAATGCCTGTCTAAACCATGGGAGTTATTAACCATGTTGTATTACTTAAAAGTTGCAAACGTATATAGTGTTTATTGGATATACGTGGAACAGAAGCATCATACAACTTGACACTTTAACCGTTTGCATTTCCTTTCGTGTGTATGATGTAAAGTCATACCTGACCCGATTATGGTGCTCAGTCCAGTCCCCTCGGAACGCTAAGGTCCCCTGAAAGCGGTGGTTTCTGGCCATGCCCCATCTTTAACTGGGCAGAGTTCATTTCCAGTGTGTACTTGTAATGTATTATGAAGCTAGAGTTACAGGTTCAGGGGCAAGAGTTCCATATGTACCCCCTTTGAAGTTCTACATGTAACAACTTCTTTGTTATTCTGGCCTTAGGGTTAAGGTATTTGTTTAGTGTAAGGCCATAAATAAAAAAATGTTTCCTTGTATAATTGTTTAAAGTGGGGGTGGTTACATATGGAACACTTTCCGATGTGAAAGGAATTATAGCCCAGTGGACTTGTGTATGGCTTGCAGTGAAGAGTAAAGTATAGGGCAATGGACTCACAAGACTTCTTTCACGGTTTATTTAGTCCAGGCTACAGATTACATTGATACCTAATATCAACCTTGTTTTATTAGATAATAAGAAATTGTTTTTCAACGGTTTCTAGACCAGTTTATGAATGATTCTGATCGATGGATGCCAGACGCGCAAACCTTGCGCATTCTGTAAAAACGCAAAAAATCAAAAATGGCCCCCCAAACACAAAACCATTCATCTTTTGTTCACTAAAAGGTGGATTTTTCATCCTGGTCTCGTTAAACATCCCATTGTAACCAATTAAACATATGATTCTGTAACAACTAATCAATGAATTCAATATGGCCGCTAAGACAATAAATGTCTGATCGTGATCTATTTTTGACCGCAGGTTGGTAATTTTGTATCGATCCTGGTGTTTTCGCAGTCAAGAAATAATTAAAAACCATAAGACATATTTTAAAAAGTGATAATAAATTCCGTCATATAGGACCCAAAGATGGGCTTCCGATAATCTAAGATGGCTATAATGATAGCTGTGTCTAAACTAGTACTGCAATGTTTGTATATCCCCGTAAGTCAATTCGATTCAATGTACACATCATTAGGTAATAGAGGAATCGATACATGTAAGCATGCCATCCAAATGGTATCAAATATGATGGAAATGGCACGTACAAAGCGGCGAAAAAATCCGACCACTATAGTCTAGCGAGATATGTTCTTCGTTTTGGTAGGTTTTAGGCGGCCTTGGCATCCATGTTGGGATATTGATGAATAACGACTCAATGACACCTAAGACAGCCTTACTGGGGTTTTTGGTAGTGATAATCCAACTAAAAACCACAAAATATATCTATTAGCATAGCGTGACATGAATTAACTGACCTTTACTGATTGACATTGCAGCCATATTGAATGCCAATCTAGGATGCCATCTTGCAGATTAATCATTTGTATGTTATGATATTTAAATTGCTCTGAATAGTATTAGTGATTATACACAAACATGGCAGCTCATTGGTTAAGTAGTAAGAATTTTGCATTTTGGAGCCATCTTGAATGGTTTGATGATTGATTGATAGCAAATTGTTGAAAGCTTATTCATTTAATGTGTGCAATTATAATTGATTGTAAAGCATTGGCTTAGTATATATCATGTTACCATTCTTACGGTCAAAAGGAGATCACATATGAGATGGTTTGTTGTCTGGCGGCCATATTGAATCTATCAAATAGGTGGTAATGAATTACAATTTAATTGGTCAAATGGGTGTTTTGACCTGGACAGGTTAAAAAAAATACATTTTGAGTAATTAACATATGAGTTTTAAGTGTGGTGGCCATTTTGATTATTTTTTGGCTTTATTTTTTTCCACGAAAAGGCTCAAGGTTTTTCGTTGGATCCATCGGATTTCAGATTTCAGCAGGAAAAAATGGTCTAGAAAACATGAAAAAACATTATCTATTATGTATAACAAGGTCACATGGTCTGTAGCGGACTAATTTGTTATTGCTACAGAAGCATGATAGTCGCTCTGTGCATCAAAAAATCAAAAACTGTGCTACCTTGGATTAGCAGCCATGAATTGAGTTTGTGATTTAAAAATGACCGGGGGCGGGGGGGGAAGGTTGCCACCTTCTGCTTGAAAAAAAGCGGGGACGATTATGGACCAAAATATGCATTTCCATCCCTCTTTTCAGGGAATTTCAACCAATTTCAGCCTAAATTTGGGCAATTCGCCGATTTTTGTGCACTACGTGCACATTTCGTCAAGTTCAGACTTAAAGGTGCAACGAGAGATTTCACATGTCAGGTGTCCCTAAAAAATCGATAGTGTTTATTTTGGCCCTGATGTAAAGCTTTCCATCAAAAATATCCCCATCTGAAAAGATTAAGCTGAGAAATGTTTCTTTGGTACAACAATTGTGAAATTCCTAATTTTGTATAGGAGCAAATACGAAATTCAGCCTATGTTTTATATTGAAATATAAGCAAATAAAAATCACATTTTTCTCCATTTTAAGACATTTCCATAGCCAAATACAAGTAAAGAAATCTATTTAGTGTCTAATCTATATGAAATTACTATTATGACACAATATTCGGGTGCCTCAAAAATCTCTCGTTGCACCTTTAATTGGGGCTAATCACCGGGACGACTTATAAAGTTTTACCCCTCTGGCGGGATGAGTTACAAATTTTGCCCCTCTGTATCGACTGCCTTGGTACGCCACTAAAAACATGGGGACAAAGACGCGGCTGTGAAGCAGACTTCAGGGATCACAGATCAATCTCAAATTGAACAAGATTGGATATGATGTTGCAATTGCCTTGTACAGCTCAATAATGAAGAGACTACAAGATGCCAGGGCAGAAAGACAGACGTTAGATCTGAGACTGCCAAATGTGATAGATTTTCCCTCCGTCCCATTTGGGTAAACTGCTGGAACAACAAATATAAACAAGGCGGTGCTCGAACCACAAGTCTCGCCTGCTTTCGCGCATAACTGTAAGCAGCACACCAGAGTGCAACTGTGCGATTCCAGGTGTCCCCAAAAAGTTGTGCAAGCAGATAAACTCCAATCTCCCAACTAGTTTTACTTCCCACCTAATTCATTTGACACCACCCTAGGGGTCACAACATTTTCCGTTAGGGAGATATTAATCTTGAAAAAAAAAAAAAAAAAAAAAAAAAAAAAAAAAAAAAAAAAAAAAAAAAAAAAAAAAAAAAAAAAAAAAAAAAAAAAAAAAAAAAAAAAAAAAAAAAAAAAAAAAAAAAAAAAAAAAAAAAAAAAAAAAAAAAAAAAAAATATTTGTTTTATATAACATATAAAAATATTTTTGTCATTTGAAAAACTTGCCAAGTCTCATCGAGATCAGCTGTCACCGCAACTCAAGCATAGTCAAGATACCAATGCAGGGAAAAAAGTTCCATTAAAAATGAACTAATTCCCCGTGATGGGGAAAATAGTAGCTTTTTATGGGAACTTTTTTCCCTGCATTGGTATCTTGACTATTCTTGAGTTGCGGTGACAGCTGATCTCGATGAGACTTGGCAAGTTTTTCAAATGACAAAAATATTTTTATATGTTATATAAAACAAATATTGACTGCTCTATATTCGTGAAATGGTGCAAAATACCTCCCCTCGGTGATTGGAGACTAGTCTCAAATATTTGATGTCACGTGATATAGTATCCACCAATCAAATGACAGAAATATTTTTATGTGTTATATAATATTCTTTATTTCCTGCTCTTTCATTTGACACCACCCCAGGGGTCACAACATTTTCCATTGTAATAACCAAGAGATGTTTAGGAGTAGCACCCCTAATTACCTTGTCGTGACCTTTAAAATTTTCAGCATCAACAATCGACCCCACCCTCCAAGTTTCGTGTCCATACACCAACGTTGACCCCTGATGACCTTGTCGTGACCTTTAAAATTTTCGGCATCAACAATCGACCCCGCCCACTAAGTTTCGTCTGCATACACCAAAGTTTACCTCTTTTGACCTCCTTTGACCTTGAATGACCTTGTCATGACCTTTAAAATTTTTGGCATCAAAAATCGACCCCACCCTCTAAGTTTCATGTCCATACACCAACGTTTACCCCATTTGACCTCAAATGACCCCTGATGACCTTTGATCTATTAACCAATACAACCTCGGTCTTCGGACGGTCAAGGGGCACCCACCCACCAAGTTTCAGGAACGTGCGACCCTCGGTCTCCGAGAAACCAACGTTTAACGTCATTTGACTTTGAATGACCCCTATTGACCTTGTCGTGACCTTCAACATTTTTGGCATCAAAAATCGACCCCACCCGCCAAGTTTCATGTCCATACACCTACGTTTACCCCATTTGACCTCATTTGACCTTGAATGACCCTGATGACCTTTGATCTACTAACCAATACCTCCTCGGTATTCGGACTGTCAAGGAGCACCCACCCACCAAGTTTCAGGAACATGCAACCCTCGGTCTCCGAGAAAATAGACTCAGTCTATTTGACCTCTTTTGACCTTGAATGACCCTGATGACCTTTGATCCACTAACCAATACAAACTCGGTCTTCGTTCGGTCAAGGGGCACCCACCCACCCACTAACTTAGTGGGTGGGTGGGCACTAAGTTTCAGGAACGTGCGACCCTCGGTCTCCGAGAAAATAGACACGGTCAGACAGACACACTGACAGACAGACCACCGGTATTAATATAGATGTCTCCAACATGAGCATATCCAAGAGATGTTTAGGAGTAGCACCCCCGGGTTTGCATTTATAGCATTCTTGTTTTCCTGCTCTTTCATTTGACACCACCCAGGGATCACAACATTTTCCACTGTGGAGATATTAATCATGCAAAGTCATGCAAAAATCCCTTAAAATTCACTAAGTTTAGTAAAAATATGAAAATTTATTCAATTTGGCAACACTATTTTTGAAAAAAATCATGTGACCACATTTTAAATTTGGGCCCCCTATGGGATCTGGAAAGCGGTAAAACACCGAATTTTACGTATTTTCACATTTTCCAAGAAATGTAAACAGGCTGGGAACCCAAA